>LPNX011190946.1:60382-124875 GCA_001517045.1 Pseudotsuga menziesii | reverse complement strand
ATATATATGCGATGGCTAAGCTGAAAATAATATTTTATATACATAAATGGCCAACAACAACCTCCAAGAGAACCAATCACAATAAACCGCTCACCACCCTAATATTTATTTCATTACTATCAAGGAGCAAATGTCCCTTACCATATTCGAACCCTGTGGGGAGGGAAATAACCAAATTTCTCAACTACTCTACATAGACACACACATGTATATGTTATAAGAATCAACCTATAGTTAGCTACCTTAGACATTAATTAACCATTTTTGTCTTATTTGCTTAGTTTACATATTCCACCTTTTGCAAGTTGTCCTCCACATGTCCAAAGTGGTCAAACTTGATAAAATTGATTCATGGAGTGCTTGGGAAACCTCTTCGAATCAATTCTATTTTATTCTTGGCCTTCCTAGTGCATGTCTGCTTTTTCTGCTTAAGTGTCTGCTTTTGCTGAGTTTTAAGGCAATTGGGAAAGTTTGACTAGGTGAAGTTAAATGGTTTTTTGTCCTCATCATCCTCCACTCTTTTCTCCTAATAAAAGCATGTATGAGTTCTCCTTCCATCACCTATTGGCTTGCCTAATTTATTTTGTCAATTCATGAGCTCCTAAATAGATTTGGAAGCTGCTTTATGCACCTATGGGGGATTTGCTTAGATTTAGTAAGCCTTCTTTTGACCAATTCGAATGGAATCCCAATGCATTTGAATGTCTCATGTAATTATTTATTGTGGAATCCTATGACTTCACAAGGTTGGCTATTGTACACTTATTCAATACAGATTAGTTTTCTACTCCATATTCAATCTCCTTTATGTGTAATTTGAATGCGTAATTGGCAATTTTGTGAGTGTAATTGTTCTAATACCAGGGTTCAATTTCCACATGGTATCAAAGCCTTTGTATATTGATTTATCTCCTTTCCATTTGTTATTGCAGGATTGACATCATTGACTGGGAAAATTCTGCTGACTAAAGGGACAATTTCTGAGCTATGGATCAATCTCAGAAGATCATCTTGACTCCATTTAACTTATTTGAATGGAAAGCAGAGATGGAGATACTATTTAGAGCGAAATACCTCTACAGAGTGACAATGGCAATATAAGTAGAGCCCAATGCAGCTGGAAAGAAAATTAAATGGCACAACAGGAGGGATGAGGCCTATGGTCTCCTGTGTCTGAGCATATCCAGAGACCTCCTTTTCCATCTTGATGGATTAACATCACCAAATGAAGTATGGGAGAATATTTTTAATATTTTTGGTAAAACAAATGAGATGAGGGGACATCAAATCGAAAATGGATTGATCTCATTGAGTCCCAACAACTTCGAATCCCTGCAACTCTACTTTTCCAAGTACAAAGCCCTTGTTTTGCAGCGAAAAGAGTGTGGAATTGAAAAGAAGGAGGAGCAACCAGTTTTGGTCATACTCTCAAAGCTTGGCCTTGACTATTTAGTGGTTGTCTCAACCTTCCATGCCACAAAGTTGATAGCTCAAGCCTGAAAAATGCCTAGCCTTGCAGATTTCATGGAATCTCTCACACAAGAACAAAATAATTTGGTGATGATGGGCGCGATCAAACCTTCCAAAGACCAAGCTCTGGTTGCTGGAGATTCAAGGGTGGATTCAAAAGGAAAGAAGAAAGCTAAGAAGGTACCTGAGTAAAAGAGACACAAGAACAAGTCTCTAGAGGAGCCCTAAGGTTCTAAGAAGAACCCCCAGAAGAAGAAGAAAAAAGGAGAAATGAGCAAGTGCACATACTATAGTAAGGGAAATCATCCTGAAAGCTCCTACATGAAGAAAAAAATTTACATGCTGACCCAACTTCTGGAGAAGAATGGAATCTCCCTTCCTGATAGCTCAAAGAAGAGGGAAGGAGGATCAAATTTAGAAGATAGAGAGAGAGTTCATGCATTGTTTGCTGGTACATGAAGCTCACCTGGTTTCATCATTTATTCTGCAGCTTCAAGACATATGGTTTTGACCAAGGAGGCATTCACCTCACTTGACATGTTGAAAGGTCCACCAATAGTACTAGGAGATGACTCTCTAACTGAATGTTTGGGCAAAGGGAGGACTGATCTTGACCATGATAAGTTTAGCAATGTATTGTATGTTCCAGGTCTTGCCTCTAACCTCTTATTAGTGTATCAGATGACCCACACATGGTCTCCAAAGAAGGTCATACTGTCCTTTGAAGAATTTGATATCATAGAGATCTCAAGTGGTAAAGTCATTGCAAAAGGAGTTGCAAGTCACACTTCGAAGGTATACATGTTCTCACACTTCCTACCTTATTCAAACCCCTCTGTTCTTCTGATTCATGCTAATGAGGCAAGCAAGCTTTGGCATGAGATATTTGGCCATCTTAACTATAAGTATATTTTTTATCTTAGTGAAAAATAAATGGTCATAGGGTTACCCAAGATTAATTTTTCCAACGGAGTCTGTCAAGGTTGCATCTTACGAAAACACCAAGAGCATAAATTTGAGAAAGATAGTCATGAGAGAACCTCTACACCTCTTGAGTTGATCCACAGTGATGTTTCTGGCCCATTTCCTCATATGTCAATGAGTCAGGCCAAATATTCATTGACATTCATAGATGACTTTTCTAGGTTCTACTGGGTTTACTTCCTAAAACACAAGTCTGAAGTTTTTGGCTTCTTCAAAGTGTTTAAGGCTTTGGTTGAAAACCAGTCTAGGAGGAAACTCAAGGTCCTCAGATCTGAAAGTGGTAGTGAGTATGTCAAATATGATTTCATTCAATATTTTGCAGATGTAGGTATTTAGATGCAGCATTCTATCCCTTACACATCATAGCAAAATGGTGTTGCTGAGAGGAAGAACATATCACTAAAAGAGATGGCAACCTGCATGATGGAGGCTAAGACTTTGCCACCAAATTTTTGGGCCGAAGCTATAAACTGTGCATCCTATATCCAGAATAGGGTGCCTCATAAACATCTTGATGCTATGAATCCTTTCAAATCATGGAGTAGGCACAAGCCAGATGTGACCCATTTCAGGATTTTTGGCTCAAGGGCTTGGGCTAGAATTCCAACAGAAAAAAGGAAGGCTTTCCATCCCCAAATCCAAGAGTATATATTTGTTGGGTACTCTAAAGATTCAAAAGGGTACAAGCTGATCAATTTTAGTGCAATCAAATCCTTCATTGAAAGGAGCATTTAGTTCCATGAAGAGCCTTTAGCAGCAGTGGAAGTTGGAGAATCTTCTTCACCACCAGAACCATTGAATGTAAGTGAAGAGATAGTTGAGTTTGCTGATTCTGATATGTCTGATAATGAAGATTTAATTGCAGATCCTAACATTTCTACAAGACCAAAATGGGCAGCAAAGACATTCATGCAACATGAGAACTTGTTGGAAATCCTAGTGATCCTAGGAGGACTAGATATCAATTTGAGAGTGCTCTTTGTATGAAAGACCCTTTGTTTGTAGAGAAATGCTATCTTATGGTTGAATCATACCCATAGACATATGAATATGCAGCACATAATCCAAGATCGAAAAAATCCATGAAAGAAGAGTTCAACTCACTCCAGAAGAACAACACTTGGGAGCCAATTGATCTTCCCCCAAGGAGGACTCTAGTTCAATGTAAGTGGGATTACAAAACCAAGGTTACTGCTGATGGTTCACCTTTGAAATATAAGGAAATATTGGTATCCAAGGTCTAATCATAGGTACATGGAATAGACTACAATGAGACCTTTGCACTAGTGGCAAAGATGGACTCCATCAGGCTAGCCTTACCCATTGCAGCTTCAAATCAGTGGGAGGTACATCACATGGATGTGAAGTGTGCTTTCCTAAATGGATATTTTACTGAAGAGATTTACATGAAGCAGCCTCAAGGATTTGCAACTAATCCATCTCTTGTGTGCAGGATAAAGAAATCATTGTATGGGCTTAAGCAAGCCCCCAGGGCTTGGTATGCCAAGATTGATGAATTTTTGTTGTCATTGAGTTTTGTTCAATGCAAGTCTGATCCTAATGTTTATTTGAAGCTGATTCATGGTTCTTTGATGATTATTGTCTTGTATGTAGATTACCTTCTCATTACAGGAAGCTCAGATGATGAAATTGCTTCCTTGAAGGATGCAATGAACCATGCATTTTCTATGAATGATTTGGGGTTATTGAGTCAATTATTGGGTCTCAAGATTGCTAAAAAAACATGAAATAAAAGTACATCAATACAAGTATCCTTTGTATTTGCTGAACAATTTCAACATGAAATATTGCAACCCAAGCAAGACTCCCTTCCTTTTAGGAGTTAAGCTTGAGGAACAGGTTCTTCTCCTATGGTAAATAATACAATGTATAGGCAACTGATTGCATGTTTGTTGTACCTTACACATACTCGACATGATATTTCTTATGCATTCAGTGTGGCTTCAAGATACATGGATCAGCCTCATGAGATCCATTGGAGAGAAGCCAAAAATATCCTTAACTTTGTTCAGGGAACAAGGACTCATGGGATCTTCTACAAAGCTAATTCTGATCTTGATTTGATTGGGTTTACTAACAGTGATTTGGCAGGTGACAACATAGATAGAAAATCAACATCAGGATATGTGTTCCTGCTTGCTGAAGGACCAATCAGCCAGTCAAACAAGAAACAGAGTGCCATTGCACTCTCATCGACAGAAGCAGAGTACAGAGAAGTTGTAAATGCAACACGTCAATGTTTATGGTTGCAAGGGTTACTTGGTGAGTGTGGCTTCGAATCAGAATACTCAACTACTATCTATTGTGATAATCAAAGTACCATTCGAATCTGCAATGATCCATTTCAGAGACAAAGAACCAAACACATTGAAATCCGTATGCACTACATCAGACAGCTTGTGCATGATGGCACCATTCACCTACTCTTCTGTTCATCTTCAAAAGAAGTAGCATATTTCTTCACCAAATTTTTTTGTGAGAAGACATTCAACAATCTCAAATCAATGCTGGGGATTTTTTATCATGCTGTGAAGCATGATTGATGACAATATTTTCAAATTTTGTTTTACTGTCCATGTTTAAGGGAGGACTTTTCCCACTGGGTTTTTGCCTCTTTCCTTGGTTAAATGGACATGCAGTATGTAAAGGGTGACTAATCCTTGTTGATAGGCCCTATAATTTTCTGATATTTTACTCGTAAGTTAGGATTAAGGGGGGGGGGTGTTAGAATAATCAACCCATAGATAGCTACCTTAGACATTAATTAATCCATTTTTCTCTTATTTTCTTAGTTTCCATATTCCACCTTATGCAAGTTGTCCTCCACATGTCCAAAGTCATCAAACTTGCAAAAAATGAGTCATGGAGCACTTAGAAAGCCTCTTGGAATCAATTCTACTTTATTCCTAGCCTTCCTAACACATGTCTGCTTTTTCTACTTTACTGCTCGCTTTTGCTAAGTTTTAAGGCAATTGGTAAAGTTTGACTAGGTGAAGTTAACTTGTTTTTTGTCCTCGTCATCCTCCACTATTCTCTCATAATAAAAGCATGTATGAGTTTTCCTTCCATCATCTATTATCTTGCCTAATTGATTTTCCCAATTCGTGATCTCCTATATAGATTTGGAAGCTGCTTTATGCACCTATGGGGGATTTTCTTAGATTTAGTAAGCCTGCTTTTGACCAATTCGAATGGAATCCCAATGCATTCAAATATATCATATAATTATTTATTGTGGCAGCCTATGACTTCACAGGTTTGACTATTGTACACTTATTCAATACAGATTAGTGTTCTGCTCCATATTCAGTCTCCTTTGTGTGTAATTTGCATGTGTAATTGGCAATTTTTGTGAGTGTAATTGTTCTAACACCTGGGTTCAATTTGCACAGTTTATATATATATAATTCAATTAAAAAAAATTATATCTTTTTAAAAGCTTATATTTTTTAAATAATGAAAAATAAACCTTAAAATGTTTAACCAAAATGGAAAAAATTAAAAATTGTTATAAAAATTGAGAAGATTAAAAATTATTATAAAATTTGTAAATTAATTTACATACATAATGACTTAATATTTTCCAAGAAATAAAACTAATCTAGTCCCCATTAGAACTAAAATTTACACCCACGCTAAAGAGTTTTAAAATTTACATCCACATTTTTTAAGTTAAATAACCACTTTTTTTCATCTAAGTTTGGTGAAAAAGAGTGCAATGTGGACCTATGTACCCATAGAAAAACTTGTTGCTCATAAATAAATAAAAAACATGAACTATATTACTGACTAAGAGATCATAAAAAGTGTTAATAATTAAAGCATATTAGTCATAGAGAAACAGGATCGCCAACTAACTGCACACGGATTCGAATCAACGGCCTGTTGGGTGCTTAGATTGATATCAACGGCCTGACACCCTGCCCACTCCTTATAAAATTGTATTATATTTTATATAAAAAATATCTAGGTGGGAAATTCAATGAATTGGATAAGTCATAAGCGTAACAAATTTAACTGATTAGTGTTCCTAATATGTGTTGCATATTTAGGGTTCTGAATGGTAATGGATTTGTGTATGGCATTGGATATGCGCGCAAAAGGATTTCATTAAAAATAATAACTTCATAATGGATTTATAATAAATTTCAGGTTATCATAGATCTTTATAAATAAAGTACCAACATATTGTAGAATATCCATTCGTGGACAAAGGATTCAGTGACAATCATGGGTGGAGACGAGCTCAGAACAAACAAAGAATCAAAGAAAGTGAAAGATCCTATGGCAACTACTCTGGTCATTCAAGTAGAAGTGAAATACTTCAAGAAGTTTGTGCAAAAGCACACAAGTGCAAGCAAGGATGATAATGACAATGACAAGTGCGAGAAAGAGAAGAGCAAAAGGACTTCAGACATGAATAATGCAATAGCACTAGATCAACCAAATAATATTTTGGATGCATCATCATATTTTTCAGCTGTGATTGCAAATGGAATCTACTTGGCACCACAATCCTGCTTTATCTTGGAGCCCCCATCAACTATAACTAACAACCTTATGTTTGAGATGCCAGCAACTAGCTATGTCGTCCAACAACTATGAGACCCAATCCCTGCACATGAAATCTCATCAATCCTGTCTCTAGGAAATAGTTACACACAATGTCTGAACAATACAAACGAAGCTCTTATGAGATATGACTTTCATGATCTTTTGAATCTAGGCAGAGGCCTCAAGAACTCAACAACTATCCAGCCACTCCATTAACTATCACATTCAATGCCTACACATGATATCTTACTAATCTTGTCTCGAGCGATGAGTTACACAAAGCTTATGAACAATAGAAATGATGATCTTAGGACATATTACTTCCATTATCTTTTGAACCTAGGAAGAGGCCTCAAGAACCCAACAACTAGCAAACCCCAACATGATATCTTACCAATCCTACCTCCATGGATGACTTTCACAGAGATTCTGAACAATACAAATAATGATGGTATGAGCGATGACTTTCATGATCTATGGAATCCAGGAGGAGGCCTAAGGAACCCATGGCATCCATTGATTATGAGTCCCAACCCCCACCCGTGATATTTTTCAAGGGATGGGTTTTACAGGTAATCTCTTTGATGTGAATCTCTTTCCACATTTAATAGATGTTTTTGCATGGATGGGTTTTACGTGATATATTATTATAATGATTTATGAATTTATTAAAAGATATATTTTTAAAATGGTCAAGTTAGTTCTAGACTAGCTTCAATGGATGAAGAAACTATAAATCATTTGTTGGTGAAATGTAGTTTTACAAAATTTATATAGAAGGAAGTAATGTAGTTTTTTAATATTTATCGAAATTAGGATTTTCAAACATTTGGTTTTAGTATGAAAAACTAGTACACTTTTATTACCACTAACTATAAATGGGTGAGTGTACAAAGTTGAGAGAACTTTTAGATGCAATGGTGGAGTGAATTCAGTCACTCTTGATCCATAAAATAGAAAACATCCCAAGCAACCCCGAACATACCAAGTCTAGTAGTCCCAAGGCTTCCAATAGATATGAAAAGTAGGATAGTAGAGTAAATCATGCCTCCATTTTAGTGAACAAAATCGTGCCCCATTTTGTAAAACCTATTTTGTTGATTAAAACGGGTCTATCTCGTCATTTTTTCCACATCCTAGCACTATTGGAGTTGGATGGAGCAAAACATGAGTGGGTGAACATGTTTTAGGTGTACCAAAGCCATCCACCTCCACCTTTTGATCCACCTCTTCTTTGTGAGGTATTTTCCTCATTTCTTCTCATTATTTTTTTCCTAAATTCATTAATTTGATTGCCCTAATTTGAAAATTAAACCAAAATAAATTAATTTATGGCTAATGGAAACAAAAACCTGAATGGAATTGGCCAATCAAAAACCAAAACCCCAATGGAATGGGCCAATGTAAACCAAAACCCAATTTTATCATACAAATCAAATATTTTTTATTATTTACCAAAACTCATACCCAAAATTCACATGCCCAATTGAAACTAAAACCCCAATTAACTCATAAAAACAAATCAGTTTCACTATTTCCATATGTATATTCATAATCATCCTTGTGAATACATACGAAAATTCACAAATATGCAAATTTTGTCAAGCACATTGCAAATTTGCATAAGTAATTTACATGCCCTATGCAAACTAAAACCCCAATTAACTCATAAAAAACAAAGAAACTTCACTATTTGCATATATGTATATTCGTAAGCATCATTGTGAATCCAAACCAAAATTAACAAATATGCAAAGTTTGTCAATTATATTGCAATCTTGTATACAACTAAAAGAAAATCAAGTAGAATTCATGTATTCCCTAAAATACATAAACAGACATGGTAAATCCCTTTCCTCTATCCGAAATATCAAAGTTGGTCATCCAAGAACATCAATAAACACCTTATAATTTTGAAGAAACTTCCTAATCCAAGTGTTAAAGTAAGGTATAGAAGGTTCCCATTCTTTTAACAAATATTTCCTCTTAACTGAAGGGTACATTTTTGTTAAGGTCAAGATAATGAATTTCGACAATAGGCTCTACAAACATCAAGATACATAGGTAGGTTGATGTGTGTTAGAATAATCCGTCAGGATTATTGTAAATAAATAATAGGAATATGAATAGATAGGAAGGAGAAAAGGCTAGTAATCAACCGCCTCATGAAATGTATAAATATAGGCATTTGCATTTGAATAATCAATCAATCGGGAGTTATACCTAACAACTGGTATCAGAGCCAGGTTCCTTCCATAACTCCTGCTGTTAAAATTCAGTCCTGGTAGCCTGTATGCTTGCCAGTGCATTGCCTGCCAGTGCATTGCCAGACCTACATTCTTCCTGCCAGTCTGCTCTTTCAGACTGCCTGCCCATGGCCAGTCTGCCCCTGCACGCATTCGTTTTCTAGTGTATACCTAATTGCCATTCGAATGCATTGAATTAGCTTAACCCTAATTCGTGGTATTCTGCATCACGGCTCCTTTTTGTTTATTTTGAGAAGACTCTAATTTTCATCCTCTGCGTGATGTAAGAATTAGTCCCTCTCACAAACCCTAATTCCTGCCCTTGGGAGATTAACTTGCTCCACGCAAACTTGTATTTCAGACTCCCATTGCACTACGCTCTGCCTGTTAATGGTGGCAGCTATGGTTACTGATTCACTGCCTGATGATGGTTCATTGTTTGCATTGTGGAAGAAAAGCTTGGGAGCTTAACCTGATTAATGTTCCTTCCTTCCTGGATTCACTGCCTGTTCATGTAATATAAAGGAAATTCTTGTCCCGGGCATGATGTCAGTGCTAGCATTCCTTCAGGATGAACCTAGCCTCCGTCTCTTCATCCAGTGAGCTGGAACGTTTTAGAGTGATGGACGAGTTTATGAGCTGTGCATTGAAACCAGTATGAAAGCTGAGCATCTGGAGAGCTGCGTGGAGTTCCTGAAGACCATCATGCGTTGAAGACTGGTGTGGCTGCTGGGATTAGCCTGTGCGTTGAAGACTGAAGATTGTGCTGACTGCGTGCAGCCTGAACATGAAAGATATGAACCTACGTGAACCCTAAACTTGGAGACCCGTGAATATGAAGTCCTGCGATTTGAAATCATTAATTTTAATGCTGCGACCTGTGTGCATACCTCCTGCGACCTGCGTGGAGAGTTTGTGTGGGGTAAATTCTGCATACATTTTCATTTAAGGTGAATGAAAGAGGCCTGTGACTGCACCTTGCGTTGAAGAGCTGCCTAGCGTGAAGCCTGAAAACTTAAGACTGCGTGGAGACTGCTGCTCACCCATTAAAGAATACGCTGTATGCTGCTTGTGAATACCCATTAAAGACTGAGCTGTATGCTATACTGAGGCTGCGTGGAGGTAAAACATTTTTTTACTGGTGCGTGCGTTGAAAACTGGTGCCTGATCATATATATGCTGAGTCTGATGATATAATGCTGATAATATACTGTGTGCCCACTCTTTCCACACCCCTTCGGATTAAGAGGGGGATTGTTAGAATAATCCGTCAGGATTATTGTAAATAAATAATAGGAATACGAACACCCCTTCGGATTAAGAGGGGGATTGTTAGAATAATCCGTCAGGATTATTGTAAATAAATAATAGGAATATGAATAGATAGGAAGGCGAAAAGGCTGGTAATCAACCGCCTCATGAAATGTATAAATATAGGCAATTTCATTTGAATAATCAATCAATCGGGAGTTATACCTAACAATGTGTTTGATTAAACATGCCAATCACATACTATCATACATGATATAATCGAGTGGAAACCTTGTAACCATAAAATCCATTATACACAATTGTGCATTTAAAGTCTCTCATGGCCATATAGAAAGAGGGCATAGAACTAAAATAACATCAAGTGGAGTCCATACATGGCCCAAATTACATATAAACAAAGATATGCGAAATAAACTTTGGAGTCCTAAAAACATCACGCTACAACTAATAATTAGATATCTAACAAAATCGTTTCCTATAATAGGATTTTATTCATCAATAGCACATTATGCCTCTTATTCTAGGGTCTAGTCCTTGCCTCTACCTACAATCTGGGAGCTGGTCCTGCAAGAGCATTAGTCAGCACCTCACAATTTCGATAAAAATTCATAATCCAAGCCTTAAAATCAACTAGAGGAGCTGTGCAATCAACATATGCACATAAGACATTTTGTGTACACATGCATATGGAAATTGGAATTAATACTTGAATTTATGACATAAATTTAAAATGAATAAAATGTTAAATGTTTATTCTCTACTGTAAAATTCAAGATCAATTTTTAAATTTACATAATAGATTTAGTTTATGTTGTTATTTGTCGTACATTAGTTATACAGTTTTCATTGCTTAGAGATATCATTATATCATGTGTTTATATTTCTAATGATATTTTATTTGTATTTATGATTGCAGTGGCTACTATGGATAACAATGCTGAGATACTTAGGGTTATTGGCCATCTGAGAGAGATTGGTTCTGCTTGGAGGGGTGGAGATGAGATCCACCACTCTTTTTCAGATTCATTGTTGACTACTTTTGATACGATTGCAAGATCAAATGATGCTTTGTATAGCATCACATCGTACAGGAAGAGGAAAACACAAAAGTTACAACACGTTTAGGGGTTTACAAGAGGGATATTACATCCTTTCCCCGTAAAAATAACACCGTCCTCGATGTTCCTAGTTTAACCAATATCATTCTTCTATTCTGTCATCCTTTCTTGTTTTCATCCTTTTGATCCGATCTCCTTTGATCTTTCCTGTCTCTTCTCAAGTTTATATTGCTCAAGACCTGCAGTTTCCTGCACAAGGTTCAGGTCTAGCCCAAAATTTTACTCAGTAATTCATGTTCAAGATTGTAATTCAAATTAAACAAGATCTATAGATCCAAGTTTGCATTGTAACAATCTGCAATTTTCTAGTTTTTTTTTTATTGGCATTGTGATGCTGAATCATTTTCATAATGCAATTCATTCATCAATAAAACATAATTACTACCCTTTTTGGTGTTGTTCCAACCCTTGGATAGTTATGTCATCCTTGACCTAAGGAAGGATCCTTTCTTCATTTTTCACATTAACATGTAACAGTTTAATTACTTGAAAATTTATGAACTTGTTTTATGTTCATTACATTTTCCAAACATCTTTGAGTTTCTTTTCCATTCTTGTGTGGACTTACGACAATTTTTTGAGGTTACTCTCCCTTTTAACCACTAGTTAAAAGTTTTCCCCTCAGTGACATCAAATCGCATCCTATCTTTCAGATGTCCAATTTTTGCCTAGATCTTTTTTCCACACCATATTCCTAACACCAATGTGTCCACGCGGTAATTTATTTCCTAAAACCATTGTGCTACCGCAACATATATGCCTAACAACAATGTGCTCATGCGGCAATTAGTTTCCTAACACCATGGTGCTCCTGTAGCATTCAGTTTTTTTCCTTGTTCATATTCAGTATAAATTTTAACCTTGACTATTTCTAATGCACACTCCTTGGTGCTTAGCATGAATTTACTGTCATTGTCCCGATTCATGAATTGGTTACACGGTCAGTCATACCATTCATTGAGAACCCAAAATTTCAACAATCAGTTATCATAATTTCATAATTTGCAGTGAGTTTAATCGTCATCCATGAGTTATATAACCTTGTAAATCATCTAGAAAAATTAATCCTTACTCTTTTCTAAGCAATTGGGCGCAACTTATAAACACAGGGGGATTTTACACATCACAGTGCACGTTAACTACATTAATGATCATGATCTTGATGAAGCCTGCAATGTCATTATAACATCATCCATGGTTAGTACTTGGTTTATAAAAACTCAAAATTCGACAATTTTATAATAAGCCATCACCCATACTTAACCTTATTAATTAAGGCACTGAATTACTAACAACCAATTTCAGCTGATAGTATTCCTTGCATGTCCTGCAATATTAGCATATAACATTGTACAACATTCATCAATCAAAATCAACCTCTTTAGACGTACTTACTTGCCTAAATTTGGATATTTGCTAGTGAAGGGATATTCCAACTTATTCCACATTCATGAGTGGCGATGTTAGGGACACGAGCATTCCAATATCATTAGTACTCAAAGTAAAACATAATTTCATATATTAGTTGCTTATGTCCTATCATACAACTTTCCTAGCTCATCCGGATGCAAGCCTTTACATAGGTGCGCTGTTTCTACACAACCAATAACATTAGGTACAACACACCATCCTATTTACCTTAGCTAAATTGTAGGCCAAGTCCATAAGCCGTCTAGTTCCCTTTTAAGGAAATACTGCAAGGAATGTTGTCATTCTTGTGCAAATGTATAAGAGATCAAATAATGCCAATGATTATGCATAAATAGCTGCATAACCCAAATTCTTGCATAATAATAATTACATTCAAAGGATACATTATAACAGTGTTGTTATTAACTTGAATTCTCTTCCTAACAACTTTGAAATTCAAGTCCTATCCTTCCTTAGCATCTATTTTTGTATGCCAATGGCATTCATCATTCACGCGTCAATCCGAAAACTTCTGATAAGGTAGTTAACATTTACTTTCTGAGGATTTTTGTTACACATAGGCTCAGAAAACAAATAGCATTCACTTCTTTCATCATTCACTTATTAGGTGTAACAACTAACCATTTTTACAAACACAATTCTTCTATATATCCATTTAGGACCCAAAGTCATCTCATAGATTACGAGCAAACACATAGGTAAAAGTGTTTTGTCAAAAACTAATGGACCCAAAATATTTGAGAAACATTATTTCCTACCTTCAATCTAATGCTTAGTCAATAAATTTACTTTGGCTATAATTAGTCATGCACCTTAACCAATTATTTATTGCCAACATCTGTTTTCAATTGTCTATGTTCGACTAACATGTATCCATATGATTTAATGCAGTCGTTTCATTCCTGGTATTACATGAAATTCCAAATGTAAGGGGTGCTTCCCTATTTTACATAGTGTTTGTATTGGTAACATTTACTTAATACAATTTGCATTTTGTATAATCTTGACAGTGCAGCATATGTTTTAGCATGGCTACTACTTTTAGCATTACTTACCTTTTTCTTAAATCATTTTACTATACGTGATAGTTTGTAGCTAATCTTTTAGAGAGTCTTCCAAGGGGAATACAGTTTTGCCCAAATGATCAACTTATCAGGTTGCCTTTTAATAGCTACCTTGCTATTCTCAAGGGATTTAGGTAAGTTATGTATGTATGTTTATATACACATATATCCATAAGCATAACCCTCCACATTACAATAATTCTAATATGTTTGGAGTACGAGCCACTACATTTATTTATTACAATAATGAACCTCAAATTAGGCCTATAAGACCTTAAATCAAAAAAAAAAATCATTAGATCCTTAGCAGTCCCATTATTTATTGTTAGTGACGTAACCCTTTCCCACTAGTCCTTAACAACAATTGTTCGATGATTTTAAAAATTACCCATTAGAATTTGTCAACCTTGTAGTTGTAAGAATTTTGTATATACCAAAGTCATTACTAGTGGGTTCGACTGTGCATGTAGTATTCAAAGGTCACTCTTCGGCAATTCAAAATTACTATTAAAGACAAAGATTGCTATAGTATCTTAATTGACCATGATTTTTTCTAAGAAGACTCTTATACCTCACCAAGAATTTACTCATGCAATTTTAAATAAAGATGAAACAATCACATTAACCATTCATAAACCTTTTCAAAATAAAATCAAGAAAATATCAAGATACCTATGCACTTATGTCGTCTGCCTAATGTTGAAGTGGGAAAAGTAATGGCCATCTTTATTGTGATCTTGAGAAGATGCTCCTCCTTCTCCTGCACAACTACAAGGTCAATAAACATTTGTGTTTGGTACAACTTAAGGTACCTGGTTTTCCAAACATTGTGAAGTTGTTGATTTTCTATTATCACAGAGAAAAAACTCAATCGTTAGTTCCTAAACGAAATAGGCAGAAGCATTTTGAGCCAAAATAGGCCCAAGCGTTTCAACTCTTGCTCTGATACCATATCTAAAATACCTCTCATACCTCAATGCCATCGTGGATGAAAAAGGGGGTGAAATTTTGTTTTGTTGTTACGAAAACATTTGTCAATCATGTTAGTGGCAGATCTTACATGACATTTCAATGGAAACATGTACAATCAAATTCAAAAATTTCCAAACTATACGCATTGTAAAATCAATCATTTGACCATGTACATCCATCTTCCTCTACAAAACCAACCACGCAAATCCATCCAATTCACTAAGATAACATAAACTAAACATGCTCATTATGCTTTCTAGTATTCACATGATTAAGTAGTTCCCTCAATGGTGGAATATTGGTGTAGTAATTAACCTATCATTTGATACATACTCCAATGTTCCTTAACAACATTTTCATCTACACTAGGCTTCGACTGACAATATGGATGTTTCTTAGTGGATTAATTGTTTATTGGTAAATCCTTTGCCACCATGTATCCACCATCAGATACCTGGTTGTTGGGCTATCATCTTCAATAGGATCGACTCGACGGACTATTCATTATTTATTTTCTAAGTAATGAACTGTGACAATCCTCAAGTTTCAATCAAAAGTTTCCCAACCAAAGGACAAATTCTATCTTCAGTACATCCACACAGTACTCCTACTCTCAAAGCATTCCTCTAGATTCAGATTTTACTTATTTAGATATACCTGTAACCCTGTTAAATACTCATGGCATACACAATTATATAAAACCAAAATCCACACATTATATTTTCTAACAGTCCCTTAGATTATAATTGTTCGAAGAAGGCTTGTGCAAGAAATCATGTGACATACCCACATAGGTAAGAGCCAAATCATTGTTGCAAGAGTACTTTATGCTTCTGAACAACCATTCCTAGGAATTGAGAATGATAATAAAAATGAAACCCATTTTACATCATCACGAGAAAATCATAGATTTGACTGTATCAAGTTTTACCGTTGCAATCCCTTTTAAGGTTAATATTCTTTATAATGCTTGGTACATGAGCCAGAGAATTTATTCAAAAACTCGTAACTTAACCATTTAACATATCATAATTATTGAAAAGAACCATTTGACACATAATTATACCATCTATCCTCTTATACATAAACATTCATGCGACACACATAAATCAAAAGTAAAACAAAGACACAAGATATACGTGGTTCACCCCAGCCAGGGGTTACATCCACCAAAGGTGATTTTTATTTAACCAACTCTTGGAAGTTCACAAATATATAGCAGTTCATCTGCAACTTCTTGTTCTTTTACAAGGAGGAAAAGAGGATCCCCATGCTCTCTCTCTCTCTCTATAGTTTAATGTCCAGAAGATACAATCAAAAACACAAGGTTCATGACTGAGTTAATTAAATTATGTCAAAATTTTATGCCTCCTAAAAAATACCACATGCTTAGTCTATTGAACTCGGCCTGTATTTTATGAAAACATCAGTACTACAATGCAAAACCATCCCATTCAAATACGCCACTTCGACCAGAACTTCATAGCTGCTATTAGGTATAAGAACTTTTCAACTTAGCCTCAGCCATTTTGAAATCGAGTATGCTAGTAGAATACAACCCTATATGCACATGCAATAAATAACAAAGACCTGGATGACAAGTAATCCAGTAGAGGTACCACATAAGAGTATGACCTGATGGTAAACTCATGCTAACAACCTATGGACCTTGCAATATTTATGTCTATTTTGAAGTCGTCAAGACATATCACTCTCTACATATCTATGTTCAAAAGATGAAGGCAAAATGTGGTCTTAAATTGCAGCCTGTATCTATGTTCAAATATCATTAAGGAAAAAACAATTTATTAAGACAAAAACATAGACTTAATTTTATGTTCATTAATACAAAATCACAGACTGGGTTTATCCATCTATCATGAAGGCACACACAGTCTATTAAGACAAAATCGCAGCCTGGGTTTTATGTTTATATATCACGAATGCAAACGCAATCTATTAAGACAAAATCGCATCTTGGATTTTATGTTTATATAACGTGAATGCAAATGCAGTCTATTAAGACAAAATCACAACCTGGTTTTTATGTTTATATAACATGAATGCAAACATACTCCATTAAGACAAAATCGCAGCATGGGTTTATGTCCATCTATCATGAAGGCACAAGCAGTCTATTAAGTCAAAATCACGGCCTGGGTTTTATGTTCATATATCATGAATGCAAACGCATTCCATTATGACAAAATCACATACTGGGTTTATCCATTTATCAAAAGGAACACAGAGTCTATTAAGACAAAATCATAGCCTGGGTTTTATGTTCATATATCATGAATGCAAACGCGGTGTATTAAGACAAAATCACATCCTGGTTTAGGTCCATCTATCATGAAGGCACACGTAGTCTATTAAGTCAAATCACAGCCTGGTTTTATAGTTCTATCCATATGAATATACCTATCATAGCAGATTGAAAAATTCCCAAAACATTTTCAACAGAAAAAACACTTACTGAACATTGCGTGTGGTCCCGGTTGAGGCCATCCAATGCCGTAACAAATCAGAACTGGGTACTATCCCTCTGCATCACCAACCATCACCTTGGTGGTGCAAAATTGGCTATGCTTGAACTGAGTGTATCATTTTTTTTTCAGCTCAGTTCCCCCCCCCCCCCCTCTCAAAGGTATTTCATGCCCTATAAGTAACGAGAGGAGTAATCGCTCCCCTTCACTACTCAAGCAATTCCCATAATTTAAGGCAATAATTCTGCCCCTATTTTTGCTGGGGCAGGTCTCCCTAACATATAGCCATCAAGAAATTTTCCTGACATATAGCCGTCAAGAAAATTTACTAGAGACGAGCGTTCTTCCCAAACTAGCATTTTCCTTTATTGAATACTTAGTAAGATATTCCTTTTAATTAAAGCAATTATGCGGGTTTCAGTAAGATACCTGTTCAGGAGTGGCAATAATCATTTTTCAAAAGGACCATTATTCAGTATCATGTTACTTATGTGTTATCTGTAAAGGCTTATTCCCATGTATTCTTAATAAAGGGATCTTTATAATAAGTCATTTTACCCCTAGTAAGAGATACCCTCCTCTCTCTTTGCCTAGTTCCACTTACCTCGGTCATTACAATTGTCCAGCATATTATGGCGACCGTTTTTTCCTGAAACTTTGGTCACTGCTGTTAAGGTTTAGGGATGATTTATTCCCTCCATTCAAGCTGAACCTCTCCTTCAATCATGTCAAGATTAAAAGTATGAATAAAAGTTCATGTTTTTGGTTGGAGGAATTAATTATTTATCTTCATTTTCCTCACAATAAAATATATGAAGGTTTGGACTCCTTCCATCATAACCATATATATACCATATGGTTTAATAGTTATACCCTTGTATGCTTATTCTCAACCATCCAAAGAAGAGAAAGTTTGTTTATTAAACCACTTTTGTCATATTAATGGAATATATATATATATATATATATATATATATATATACTATCTCATTAATATATTTATTTCATATGAGGAATTGTTTATGTAAACATTTTACTCCTTTGATTTTCATCCTTCAAATCCTTATATATATATATATATTCGTATGTATATATATGTGTGTGTGTGTAATCACGTTGTTCTCATCATAGTTGACCGCTACGCAATTACCATTGTCTATGGTAGCTAGCTTTCTCCCATTACCACGTCGCAATTTTAAAGAACCCAGTTTACAATTTCTTGGATCACCAAGGCCATGTTAACCATGGCCTCTCCCTCTTAGTGGATTTTGTTTCTTATCGCTGTTGTTGTGTGATATCCTTAGGTCTCATAAGTGTATAACATGGTTCATACTGGTGAGGCCTTGGCCTTGAGCTCCTCACCAACAAAAAATTTAAGTACAATAATATTCAAAAGTTACAACACATTCAGGGGTTTACAAGAGGTATATTACAACTATTTAATTTAATATTTTCATAGACTTGCCAAATTTCCAATGTGGACCTCATGTGGCATCTAATTTAATAAGAAATTACCAGGCATCTGTGCTAGGGAACACAAACATGCACTTCAAGAGGCACATTCAGTTTTGACCCGACCTAAGGATCCCCACCAAAGAGTAAATGAATAAAGGAGTGTGAGAGTAAATGGAGAAAGGAACTTGAGGATCCCCACCCATGAGTAAATGGACAAAGGAGCTCGAGGATCCCCTGCCCAAGAGTAAATGGAGAAACGAGCTGAGGATCCCGCTCCCAAGAGTAAATGGAGAAAGGAGTCTGAAGAAATTATTACTTCTAACTTCAATATCAAAGAGATGAGAGATGTTTCCTACAAAGAGGATTGTGAAAGGAGGTCAGTGGTGTCAAAGTTCCATGATTTAGTCCAAAGACTCGCACATAAATAAGAAATATTGGAGAAACTGGAGTATCGACAAACCATAAAATCATTCGACTATACATCAGATAAGTTGAAATTTATTTGGCAAGATATTTCCAAGAATCATATCAGATCCATTCCCGGAGTTGAGGTTGGAGATGTATTCTAGTCTCGAAGGCTGCTAATCATGATAGGCTTGCATAGACCTATACAATGAGGTATATATTATCTAAATACTGAAGAAACATGCTACATGGTTCCATTGGCTACAAAAAAAACAATGCTCATAGCCAATGGCACCATGTAGAAAGTTTCATCAGGCTTTAGATAATATATACCTCCTTCTAGAGGGATATGCAAGCCTATCATGCTCAGCAGCCTTTGAGACTGGAATACATCTCTAACCTCAACTCCCGCAATGGATCCAATATGATTCTTGGAAAGATCTTTCCAAAGAAATTTCAACTTATCTTTCAAACACTTCATCATTATTTTTCATGAAGGATATCTAAGTCTTGCGAGAACAGTCAGTAATAAAAGAATCATAGTATGCATACCCACTTAATAAAGTGTTTACATTGGCCTGCATATATCTGAGTGAATAATATCTAATATCCCTTTTCTTTACTATCACTTTTTGGAAACGGGGTCTTAGTATTCTTCCCTTGTGCACATGCTTTTGCACACCCCTTCATGTTCTATATGAATTTCCAGTAAACTAGTCACAACCTTGCTTACAATTGGAAGATATTTGTAGTGAACATGAGAAAGAATTATGTTCCATATCTCACATGGGTTAATGGTACTTGTTAGCACTTGTGATAAATTTTAAAACAGTTACCCCTGTGACTTCCTACCACAACCATAGGAAAATGACAAGGTGATAACATCTTGGCGTTGTTGTCGAGGAAGTAATCGCAATTATCTCCTTGGGAAATGACATTGTTTAGCTCTACGAACTTGTTGAGTAGCCACTCTATAATGTCCCCAAAAATTGAGAATAATTTTTTTTATAAGCTAGTGAAAAACTACCTAAATGGGATGATTATTACTTATGCGGAATTACATGCGCTACTTGTACTTTCAATCTCTTCATAACTGTCCTTGCTGTCTTGTTAATCTCTTATACATTCAGTGATTATTAGTTTGTTTACTTATTATATCTTAATTATGTTATTTAAACTATTTCTACATCTTAGTTATTACTGTCGGTTAATTAAACAATTTTATAGATCATTGTTTTACTCCTGCACATGTGTACTTTGTTTATTTAATAAAAACTAACTTAACTTTGTTGATGGGAATAAAGTGGTGGAGTGGCAGAACTAGTTCTCCCGTGACGATCTGAGAGGTAAAATATTACTTGGTTACACAGGATTACTTGCTTCAATCGAACTAAGGCACCTCTCTCTTTTACTTACTATAATATACCTGTTATACTCGATGCATTTATGTGTAAAGAGGGGGTGAATTTTCTTTTTGTTTCGTTGTTACTTCAATGAGTCAAACATATTAGTGGCATAATTTTACATGGAAATTTACAAAGGGACATATCCCATCAATTTGTTGATGTCAAAACTACACGTATTTTAAAACAATCATCTATTAATGTACATCCATCCTTTTCCACAAGAATCAAATATGCGATTTGTATCCAATTTACTACAACTGCCATTGTAACCAACCTAAAAAATTTGAATATAAAAAGTTCTTTATAAAGGGTCCATTTGAACCTTCGAATGGTTTCCCTAATAAAACAAAATATTTTGTGTAATATCAACATCCAAGGTATTAGCCCCAAAATAAACAACTTATTGCATTATGCCTATCATAAAATCATAAGTCTAGTGCATTAAGGTCTACTCTTGCAATCCTTCCTATGATTTACATCATTATAGCCCTCAAATGGAGAACTTCTTTTGTAGCTAAAAATTTACAGTATCATTTCATGACTCAACAATTTACAGCATTATTCTCAACAATTTACAGAATCATTTCCTAGGCTTAAAAATTTACAGCGTTATCTTATCACTTAACAGTTTACAGAATCATTTCATGACTTAACACTTTACTAGTTATCATAATGAATGCCAATATAATTATTGTTCATGACAGAAGAACTTTTTCATTGAGGTGCCATCAAAATCATTCAATGCATGGATCAAGTTGTTCGGGTAACCACGGATTTCATTTATAAAGTGGTAAGTCAAAGGACGAGGTTGCAACACAATGTTATATATACACAAAACAATATGGATAAAAATTAAACATTCACACGTAATAAAACCAGAAGAAAACAATGTACATGGTTCACCCTAACCTTGGGGTTACATCCACCAAAAGTTAGTTCCCCTTCTCTATTCATAAAATCACCTAGTAAGGTATACAACCCACACCATAAATGATGTGCCATCAGTTCCTTATACAACAATAGGAAACCTTTACATTATTAACCCGAGACCTTCTACTTAAACATAGGAATTACCGTCTCAAAATAAATCCAAACCTTCTCCTTTAGACTAATCAAGTGAAGATTACATAGTTCAGAATTACAATATTACAAGGTTTCTATAACTTCTGTATTAGAATAAATTTAGATAAAAATTCTGTAGGTTTAGCCATCCAATTTAGGTTGTTTACATACTGAAAATCAACTTTTAAGTACTTCGTCCTTAGTCGTGAACATTCAACAGGTTTGGTTTTTAAGACAAACACACTTATGGCTACCCTTCATTCATTAACCCATAGTTGATAAAATACAAATTAAAACTACCTATCCTTACCGAGATCCTTTTCCTCTAGGATCGGTACATAAAACCTTCCAAAACAAAATATATATCATGGAATTGACTTTATCCAAAGAGGGTTTTATTGTCAATTTAGCTATTATTGTAAGTGCTTTTATTGTCAATTTAGCTATTACGGCTAAATTTCCTATACATTAATTATTCTTCATTATGGTTTTAAATTTGTCATTCTATATGTCATTAATATGTTTTTCGTGCTATGTATATTTTTACTATACTTTTTAACATCTCTTATGCTCTTGATTTGTCAATTTATTATGTTGGTTTGAAGGGCAGACCTTCGGATTTTTATAGTCATAGCAGTTATCATGGCATACTTTGTATGCCATGGTGCTTAAGCCTAAACACCTTATTACTAAGTTAATTAAAAACCTAAGCTCTAAACCTATGGAATAAACATTATCTACATACCTAAGAAAGGGTTCTTAGACTTTGGACTAGTGCAACCTATGACTAAGTATTATTGTAATACTATCATAATGCAAGCTTTGTAATATGTTAACGTTGATGTTAGAGTTTGCGGTGACATGATATATGGTATAAACCATACATTTCTAGGGTTTAAGCATTGGTACGGAGGGTGGTATTAAACGATACCTTGTAACAAGGCTTAACTATGTGAGTGGGTTTGATAAATCGTTAATGGATTCCAACCTGGTGCATTTAATGCTCATTGAAAAGTGTTATAGCCTTTCCTTAGGCTTGGTGCACAATGGATGTGAATTGTATTGTCATTTGGGGTTTAATCGTTTTGACTCTATGCATAGGGATGGCCATGGAGGCAACCTCCAGATTGTGAGGTATGCCCGCATGAATTTATAAGCCTACACATCATTTGGTTTACAGTTTGAAAGGATGGCATACTCCTCATCGCCATTTTGTTTTTTTTCTTGCAGGTGCCGAAATGAATGGAGGGGCTACATGGATACAACAATGTTGGCTCCAAGTGTTGCATTCATGGCCATGGTAAGCCTGCTAATCAAGCTTATGCTTGTCACCCTTCAATCATGTGGGTAGAGCTACATTTCGATTGGTTCTTTTGTTGGGGTTTGATGCTATAGCAAAATCGATTTTTCCTTCGGGCTTATTAATACATACTTGGTTATTTTTAATGTTGGGGCATTATGCCATGATTTGATTTCTAGGCCATTCGACACTGTGTGATCCCATTTTGGTTATGTAAATCATTAATGTTTTGGTTTTGGGCTTTTATAGCCATGGTCTGCACCATTTCTTGCAATGGTGCCATATCCCATTGGCATGCCTATGTAAAACCTTGTCCTCAGCCTTTAATGGTTTTTGTTTACAGAAATTGGGATCTCTGTGTAAATATATATATGTATTGGTTTTATAAAATGTAATGGTTAACTTGTTATATGGCGTATGGGATTTCCTTCTGCATTTTTTATTTAGCTCTTTATTTTAATGGGGTTGGCGTTTTTAAAGAAGAAGCATTCACCTAATCAATTACTCTGTGGGTAAAGCCATTGATTAGTTGGATAATGTAATTAATTGGACAGCATGGGAAAGGACATGCTGTAAATGGCATGAGCCTCTCCCACGGTGCTGTGATAGCTTGTATTTAAATTGTCTATGGTATTCAGTTCTTTGTAAAATGGTTTGTGCAAAACGATTGCGTTGGAAACCATGTTGGCCAATGGTTACAATAGGATATATTTTAATGGGATTTGTATTAAAAATGTTTAATGGCCGAGACCGTGTTGTAGCTAGGGTCTTACGACCTCTCTGCTAGCATAGGCATTTTTTATTATATGGCAATTGGTGCGAAACATGGTGTGTGTAGAGATATAAAGAATGGGATTATAAAAAGGATTGATTCTTGTTCAAATCGTTATGCCAATGGATTTTAAATTATTTTGTGACCCAGCTGTAAGGTTATACGAGTTGGAATTCTTTTAACTATATTATATTGTGGTTATTATTAGTGTTTCTTCCTTGGGTATTAGGCATCCATGGGATTCGATTTCATGACATTTGTTTGCAATGGGGTTTTAAAAGTAATGTAATGAATGTATTTTGATAAATAAAACAAGCTGGGCTCACATGCCCACAAGAATTGATTTTTGTTACTGGTTGCAATATATGAATTTATGATATCATTTGATGTTTGTTTTACTATGAGAGGTTATACTGTATAAGATATATTACTTTAATTTGAGTAAGGTAAATGTTGCTGAGCTATGTAATTTTAGTTATGGTTATGTATAGATAGAAAAGTTAGGACTGTGGATTTTGTTATATGAATTATGATCAGATAATTGCAAAGGACCACATGGATGGTCATGATGCCTCCTCTGATTATTTATAATGTTGTTTCATTTATGTGGAGTGTTTTTAATTTAATTTGTAATATGGATACAGACCTTGAAAGGTCTTAGATGAGTTAATAAATTTTGGAATTTAAATGTATATATAGTTTCCATATATGCCTATACATGATAGTCTTGTTTATATGTATATATAGTTATCTTATAAAAATAGTTCTGGTTGTAAGTAATACCCTAGGGTAACTATATAGTATATTTATTTATTTAAACTTACTCCTATGATTAAATCTACTATAACCTGAAACATGTCTCTACTTACAAATGTAATATGTCAATAGAGATTTAAATAATAGATAAACAATAGAATAGCAGGTCTAGACTTACCTAGTTTACAGTATTAATTTTTGAATATTAAAAGAATACAAAAGGCAAGTTTTAAAGATGGAAACCTAGCTATATACAGCCTACGATAATATTTACCATCCTAGGAATATTGCAGAGAAATAAAGACCCTAGCGGAATCTAGGCAGAACATTAATTACCTAGGGTTAGTAAAATATAATAAAGCTTTTACATAAAGCAGCCAGCATTTACCCTAGAAATGAACTTTGACATACCAAGAACTCGTACCTATAGTTTATCTTCCTTAAGCTCCTTTAATGGCTGAACCTGGACACTTTTTAAATAACCGGCATTATCAATTTAAGATAGATCTGACCTCTGAATTTTTATGAGCAAATCAGTTGGGAACTACCACGTTCTGCCCAACCATGACCTGAAACTATTCCTAGTTCTAATCTGGATCCCCCCTGAGCTGGAATCCAACATGCAAGTAGATTAGAGCTCCTAAGGTAGGGTTTTCTAACTAGTGTTCAGTTCTGAATCAGTCATCTTTTCCTTGCAGGAAAATTTCTCCAAGAAAACACTTGAGAGCAAAAATAAGTAGAATAATAATTCTCCTCCTAGAAATCAGAACCCACAAGCCTTTGCTTGGATTGAGTCTTTATAGGCATACTTTTCAGTCAAAGGGGTAGTTAAATCAAGAAATCCTTGATTTCTTGATTTAACGCTTTTTAATTTACTAGGGTAATTTTCAAATCTTAGCCTAGGAACTATTAACTAGTTCCTAGTAAGTCTTTCATAGATATTTCACTATTTATTAATTCAATAATAATAAATAATAATTACAGGAGCTTCTCTTCATTCTTTATTCAATTATAAACTCTTTATACATACAATGTATAAAATACATATTATTAAAATACTTGTTAACATTTGTCTGCACGCATCATGTGTCATGATACCTAAACTTAACGACACTTCTTTATGGAGGTCAAGTAGATAGATGGCTTAGGTATACTACGCTAGGCAGCTCTAAACATCCTTGCATGTTGGATTTCCCTCATATAAAGTGGTAGCTCTTCAGTACTCGATGAGAATACAGAATTTCAAAATTTCAGTTAATCACTTATAAATAAGTATGATGAGATCAATATTTTTCTTGAGTCATTTTCACTCGGAAGTTATTAAATTATTTTCAGCAACCCCTAGTGCTTACGAGAGCCCATACTCAACGCTTATAAAAGGGAATTACAAACATAGTGCAATTCCAAAGTTTTTGCTCAACACTAAATGCTAGGATGTACTTGTACGATACACCTAAGGATACAATGGTCAAAGATCCAATGCTCCGGAGCTTATGCTCAACATAAACATGGAATTCTCCAGAGCTTATGCCCAACATTTCCAATTATATTTTCATGTGTTCCAGAGCTTTAAGCTCAACACAAATGTAAGTACTCATGTGCTCCAGAGCCTCTCGCTAAACACAAAACATCTCATCAATCATGTGCTTTAGGGTCCATACCCAACACAAGCATTTCATCAATCATGTGCTTCAGGGTACACGCCCAACACAACCATCATATATATCCATATGTATCATCAACAATTGACTTACGCCTAATATACAAAACAAATAATCATATTCATATGCACTGAGGTCTTTGACCCGATGTAAAATAAAACATCAGTAAATCATCACGATTAATAGGATCATGCCTATAAATGGTAGGTCCAAAATTCAGGATATTACACGGTCATAGACATATACTGGTTGTACATGCTCTTACACTCCACACAAATTTTGAAGGTGACTCCACTGGGAAATACTATCTTCCAAAAGAACCCACACGAGGAGAAATCCTGATGCAATATCCTTCCAAGTAATATTTGATCCAGAAAGTTTGATCTAGAGGACCAACGGGATGCAAGGTTTAGCCTTAAATCTTTCCTTCCCTACTGAAGGTATTATTTTTTTTAGTGATATATCTGAACATTGTGATTAGGAGTTTGGACTAGCCTTCCCTAGAACTAAATTTGAGTCTAGCATCTCTAAATTTGTTTCTAGTACCTCTGCATTTGATTTTTCCCCCATTTCCTGGTCATCCTTGACCTCAAAGCCTCTAGGAATATATTTCCAACACCAGCCGGACCCAGAGTGCCCTACACTTACTGTTGATTCAACCCTACTAAATTCCACTGTCATAAGGCAATTTGTTGCCTCATATCTATCTCCCACTGCTCCCAAGAAGAAGCATCGTTCATCTTCCAGTTTCGTAGCCCCCTACATTCCTCACAACTTACCAATTTATTTTCCACCAGTCTTAATCTTTGCCATAAACCCTGTTATACCTCCAAGGATGGAAATAGATTTTCTCCTCTTCATCTTCAAACCTCTCTTCATGACCTCCATTTGGGAGGTCATGAAGAGTGACTTGTAATTGAGTGTCCTTTTGTACCCAAACCAAAGGGTAAGGCTTCACACGGCGTTTAGTGTTTAATCCGAAATTGTTAACAATGTTTCTAAAATCAAAATAATTTAGGACCCACTATCAAACAAAGTATATACCTTTGTATGAATCACTATCAACCTTATATGAAAAAGCTCATTGAATTTCTTCTCATCGTTTTCAAACTTAGGAGATTGAATAGAAGAACTTGAGCTAAAAGACGTTATATCTTTTCTTCCCATTGGAGTCATCTTTTTTACCCTAATGAAGACATGTAGGATTCTCTACCTATTTTTTATTGTAGCTATATATTCTTACACTCCTCTTTTCCTTTTGATTTATTTTCAAACTTAGGTGGCTTCTTATACACATTCTCCATACCATGTTTCACTTTGCTAGATTCAAACTGAGTAGCTTGTATTGACACTTTGTCAATGTTGGTAGGATTAAACATCAAAATAGTACGACAAAGATAAGAATGTAAACCAACAATGTACTTAATAAGAGTTTCACTACTATGTAATGAAAATTCCACTGCTAAAGTTTTCTTTTTAAAATATTGAGTATAATATTGAATATCTTACCAAAAAATTGTCTTAGTTATAACCATTAAATTATTTATGTTTGCGTATATGTCAAAGGATAGAATTGTCTCTTTAATACAAGAATAAATTCAGTCCAAGAAAACAAGATTTTACCATTTTGAGAATGAACATAATTTGCTCATGATTAATATGTTTTGCAAATATTGACATTAAATTTAAATGCAAAGAGGGAATTAAACATAATGAACACATTTTTGTCATGGTTATTATTTTTTAGTGTAATATCCTGAATTTTGGACCTACCATTTACAGGCATGAGCCTAGTGATCATGATGATTATATTGATGTTTTATTTTTATATTGGGTCAAAGACCCCACTACATATGAACATGATGATTTTCTTTGTATATTGCGCGTAAGCTAGTTGTTGATGATATAGGTATATATATGTTGGTTGTGTTAGGTGTGGACCCTGAAGTACATGATTGATGAAATTTTTTGTGTTGCGCATAGACCGTGAAGCACATGATCGATGAGATGTTTTGTGTTGAGCGAGAGGCTCTGGAGCACATGAGTACTTACATTTGTGTTGAGCACAAATCTCTAGAAAACATGAAAATATAAATGGAAATGTTGGGCATAAGCTCTAGAGCATTCCATGTTGATGTTGACCATAAGCTCTCTGGAATCGAATCCTTGGCCATTGTATCCCTAGGTGTATCGTACAAGTACATCCTAGCATTTAGTGTTGAGCGAGAGCTCTCGAGTTGCACTATGTTTGTAACTCCCTGTTATAAGCGTTGAGTATGGGCTCTGGTAAGCACTAGGGGTTACTAAAAAGATTAAAATAACATCTGAGTGAAAACGACTCAAGAATAAAATTGATCTCATTATACTTATTTTTAAGAAATTAAATGAAATTTTGAATTTATGTATTCCATCAAGTACTGAAGAACTACCACATTATACGAGGGAAATCCAACATGCAAGGATGTTTAGAGTTTCCTATCCTAGTAGACCTAAGCCATCTATATACTCAACCTTCATAAAGAAGTGTCCTTAAGTCTAGGGATCATGATACATGATGCCCAAAGACAAATGTTAACAAGTATTTTCATACTATGTATTTTATACATAGTATGTATAAAAAATTAATTATGATTGAATAAAGAAAGAAGAAAATCTCCACCAATTATTATTTCTTATTAAAGGATTAATAAATAGTGAAATATCTATGAAAGACTAACTAGGAACTAGTTAAAAGTTCCTAGGTTCAGAATAGGAAATTACCCCAGTAAATTAAAAAGGGTTAAATCAAGAAACCAAGAATTTCTTGATTTAACTACTCCTTTGACTAAAAAGTCTGTCTATAAATCCTCAAGCCAAGCAAAGGCTTGGGGTTCTGATTTTTATCTAGGAGAATTATTATTCTGCCTATTTTTGGCTCTCAAGTGTTTTCTTGGAGAACGTTTTCTACAAGGAAAACAGGATTGATTCAAAACCGATTTCCAGTTAGGAAACCCTTCCTTAGGAGCTCTAAGGTACTTGCATATTCTATTCCAGCTCGGCGGGATACGAATTAGAACCATGAATGGTTTCGGGTCATGTTTGGGAGGAACGTGGTGGTTCCCAAGTGATTTGGTCATAAAAATCATAGGTGAGATCTATCTTAAATTGATAACGCTTGTTATGTAAAAGTGTGCAAGTTCTGGCATTAAAGGAGCTTCATGAAGATAAATTACATGTATCAGTTCTTAGTATGTCAAAGTTCATTTCTAGGGTAAATGTTGGATGCTTTATGTAAACACTTTTATATATATTATTAACCCCGGTATTGATTAGTTATATCCATATCTCCAAGGGTTACATTTCTTAAAATCTAACCCTAGAGTGTCTATGCTATCTTCTAGATTATATAATGAATATATGTTAGATGAATGTTTCCCAAGGAATATACTAACCCTATGTAATTGATGTTCTATCTAGATTCTGCTAGGGTTTGATGTTCTCCCTAGATTTTGTATTCATTTCCATATTTAGAAATCAATATGGAAAACTAGGTAAATCCAAACCTATTGTTTATTATTCACCTATTATTTATATCTCTACTAACATATTACATTTGTCAATAGAGACATGTTTCATATTATAGTAGATTTAATCATAGGAGTAAATTTAAAGAGATAATATACTAAATAGATATCTTAGGGTATTATTTACAAAAAGAATGACTTTATAGATTATATATATATAGATAAGGCCATCAAGTATAAACATATATGAAAACTATGTATACATTTAATGCCAAAATTAAATAACGCATATAAGACCTTTCAAGGTCTCTATCCATATTACAATTTTACATTAAAAATACTCTGCATAAATGAAACAACATTATAAATAATGAGAGGAGGCATCATGACCATCCATGTGGTCCTTTACATTTATTTGATCATAATTCATAAACAAAATTACATAACCACAAACAAAATTACATAACTCAATAGACATTGTTAATGACCCTACCTAGCAGAGGCTCGAACGGATCTTATTGAAGAAGAGATAATGGTCGTTTGTAGGACTTTGGTTAAAATTTTATGGTATGGAAGTATGACAAAGGGCAAGTAAGCGATGAGTTATCAAAGGGATATAACGGTACAAAACGAGGAGATGGAGATTGGTAGTTTATAATGTGCTCGTTTTATAAAAGATGCAAGAAAGATAAGAATGTAGGGGGTGTTCGATAAGATGTGAAAATAAATGGTCACCGATCTAGTTTGAAGAAATCTACGGTCCTTGTGAACTTCGCCTTATGAACCTGCACGTTTGATAAGACGAGGATGCTCGGCGGAATTGGGTATGTGTCGCTTGATCCGATGGCTGGGAAATAAAGGTAAGATAGATCGATGGTCGCTGATGGATCCGGAGCGGGAAGTTGCGGGGTAGTTCGAAGTAAAAGGTGGTAGCGGAATGGAAACCACAGTACATGTGGTCTATTGTGGTGCATTCCGGAGGCAAAACCGGTTTGGTGGAAACCGCCGAAGGGGGGCCTCCAGAGTGGGGTCTTATATAAACAAAGTTGAATTGTACAAGGATTATTTTATTAGCGCTGGATGAATGAAAAAGACCACCGTGATCGTCAACCTCTAACAGTCACTTTTGAACACATGCAGCCATAGTAACACGCAGTCACAGTAACAGGTAAGGCTCAAACGCCCAAAATTCATCCATCTAATTACCATTATTGACCGAATTATGGACCAAGGAAAAGATTTGCAAGGGTTTAGTCATATTTTGGATGATAGAGAAGACTATCTGGTGGATAGGGACAGAGGAGTGTGTGACCCTTTCCTGTCCGTAGGAAGTGTATCAGTCAGTAAAGAGAGGTTGTCACAGTATAATTCACAGGGTAATGATATCCTAAATTCCTGCAAATCATTTTTATATTATTTTGCTATCGAACAGACCCTGCATTTTTCTGAATTTGTAGAGTGGTGCACAGTTAATTATTCCTCTTCTCATAGAGTTATTGTGAGTCAGTCTACGTATAGGATACTCTGTAAAATTGATGCCAATGTTATTCATGAAAACCTAAACTTACCTCACAACTACCCTGATTGTCATAAACCTATAAATGAGTCCATTCTTGGTGGATTGTACAAAAATTGCAAAACCGAAGCCCGCTGCAAATTCCTGTCCAGCATCTTGAATGAGGGTCAGTCATTAGATGGTATTTTCCCACCATACCATTTTCGTATTTTCAGAGATGAAGTTCAGTTAGTGGTGTCCTTAGTTTGTATAGTCTTGGGTTTAGATGACGATTGTCGCGTAAATGAAGTCATCCTAGGTTTTTTATTAAAAATAAGTTCATTGAGTCCTAAGTCTTAGTCACTTCATGTATTCAGTCTTGATGAATACTTGGCAGAAGCGATACATCTTCAATTGAGTGAATTCCCAAAGGTCAGATTTTTCAAGTTTCAGACTTATTTACTGAACACGTTGTTGTGTTCGAATGTCACGGGACTGCAGTTTTTAATCACCATGTTTTCTTCAGATTTGCCCAAGCAAATCAACATGTTTGAATTTGCCAATTCAATCATGTCAGAAATTTACAAGATGTTATTTGATGAAGTGTTACCCCGGGTATTAGAAGAGATGAAATGCATGGTGCAATCCTCACCTTAAGATCGAGTCGGAGATTGGTTTCTGTATAAGGATTCCACTATTTTGAGGGTATATGGATTTACTGGGGAACCATAGAAGTTACCTGCTTTCCTCACTTCCAGAGTTTTTGCATTAGAGTTTATGAGGCAAAGATTGCACTCAGAGGAAGAACATTTTGGGGCCTTTAAGAAATCTTCAAATATCAAATTGCCCCTATTATAACTAGATCTTGTTCTTAGTTTATCTGTTCTTTTTGTCCTAATTTTCAATGATTTTATATTGCATGTTGATTTTAAGAATTTTTGACAATCAATAATTTTGGCTGGATTTAATGCTTTTAATGGTTGAATCATTTCATTATTTTAGTTTTAAGGTTTGTCTTTTGGGCTTATTAGTTAATATGTACATCTTTAAGCTTTCAAAAACTTATAAAAAAATTTCATTCCAAGTTTTGATTTATAATCTAACTCGCATTTTTTAGTCCTTTGTCAAATATTTTCATGAGGAGATTGTTGTAGCAGCTTTGTTTCTCCTATTATTGTCATTGTCATTAGAGCATATTATGAAGATATGGAAATGAATTCATGAAAACCAAAAGAGTTTTTTATCCACAATGGAATCATTCAGAAAAACCTCTCTCAGTTTTGCAACCACTATTATAATTTGAGATATTCGAATTCATCTTTGTGGCCTATTTTCAGGGTTTGAATTATTTAATAATTTCCTGTTTTAGTCACAAATTTGCAGAGCATATTTCGATTCATTTAAGAGGAATTTTGAAAAATAAAGAGAGGTTTTTGTTCATAACATACTCATTTAAAAACACCTCTCTATTTTCTTACACAAGTGGTCTAAATAGAGAGATATGAAGGCGTATTTGAGACCCAAATTTCCATAAATTCGTCAAATTTCCCCAAATCTGATTTGCTATTTTTGGGTTAATTATCTTTAAAGATTTTGAGTTATCATGTAACTAATTGATGTAACTGTTTCAAATTTTGACCTAGAAGGTAGTTATGGAACTACTTTACTTTTGTAATGATAAAAGGAAGACAAACATACAGTTTTGAAAGAAGGATTTTTCACTCAAGGAGAGGCTTTTGGAGCTTTGATTTCTCAAGCTAGCACTTATAACTCTTATGTAAGTGGATGACTATTATTTATTATATATAAAATGATAATCCCTTTTACCTGTCATGCTTTTTCATTTCTGATATGTTTGATTACTTAGTCTACAATTTCATTTATTGTTTAAAGTTTTATTCATGTAAATGCTTGTAGCCTGTGGGTGGAATTAGTATTTCATGTGTAATGTTTATGGCTTAATGGGATGTGTTTGATCCCTAGTTTATCCAATTTGCATGATTCAGTTATATATTATCTTGTGGATGTTTATTTCCTCCTCGCTGATGAAGTTTTTAAAACCCCAAAACCTATTTTATTTAATTTTACTTTTGAGATTGTGTTGGCTTGTTCTTCTGGTAGTCTAAGAACAATTTATGGCACAAACACTTCCTCGAAGTTGGTTCTTTTATTTTCAAAAATAAAGGTGCCCTAGTGTTTATAGAAAAATTGTTGGGAAGCATGGAATTTCAAAAAGAACCAAGGGTAAATTATGATCCCCATCATATAATTTCCCTGAGAAAGTAGGCAAACAAAAACAAGCCATTTGACCACGAGGTTGTTGAACGCCTGAGCGAGACAGCCAATTTGTTTCATTTTATGGAAAGTCCAAGATCTGATGAAGGTGCAAGTATTGTACCAGTTGCAGTATCTCAGGTGACATAGGTTCCTAATATCTTGGTTAAAAGGAGTCTTTCTGAAATTGAAATCATGGAAGTGGATGATGATGATTCACATAAAAAAGCTAGGTTGTTTCAAGATGATAAAACTTTAAGTGATGTTATTTATGATGATTTAAAAAGAGTTTCTTTGGTCCCTACAAAATCTGTACAGGTGAATCAGTTTTCTTTTAAAGATGTGAATAATTCAGAATTAGGCTCAGTTTTCAAGTCCAAAGAGGAGCTCAATGCCAGTTAGGTGGAGAAACAAAAACAGTCCCTAGAAGAGACAAGGAATTTACTCCTGCGGGTAAGGATTTTAAATAATCCAAAAACCTCATTGTTTTCTACCAGGGAGATAGGAAGAAACACCTTTAAATTGGCCATGGTGAATGATAAGAAGGTGTCAGAAATGGAAGTAAGGTTAGACAAGATTAGTGTACCTGACAAAATACAGCTACATAATCAAACAAGTGACATCATTTATTCAGACCTATTGCAATTTATGATGAGAATCAATAAGTTACAAATTTTAGTAGACAATTTAGAGGTTCAGTTGAAACATGAGAAAGCTGAAAATAAGGCCAATTCCATTCAAATTGAAAAGTTGCAATCAAACGTCATCAGTTCAGGAAGTGAAATAGATAACACCCAAGCAATCAAAAGACTGTTGGAAGAAAAGGACAACGCCCTCCAGGTTTTGAAGAAAAGGTTGAAGATCCCAAGCACAGAGCATGTTCAATCATCCGAATTATTGACATTACAAGAAGATAAGGATAAACTCCAACAGGAGGTTATGGAGCATAAAGGAAAAGCCGTCAAATTACAAGATGAAAAGAACAAATGGGAAACAGAGCAGGATGAGCTAGTAGCACAAATATCCCTGTTGAAAAAGGACCAGAATGAAGAAAAAGATATCATGGAGGAATTGATGAGTTAGACTCCCACTGATGATGAACTGTCTATTTTAAATATTGAGAAACCATTAAATGATTTTTCTGCAGATGACTTGTTAGTACCCATGTCCTAGGTCAGCCTAAAGGATGAAGAAATAAAAGAATTAAAGGTGGAAAATGAAAAGATCAAGTTTGAGTTAGCCAAGGTAACAGAAAATAAAAATAAAATATTGCAAGACAGAAATCAGCTACAAAAGAAATTCAATGAATTGAAAGAGAGAAACATGGGAAAGGGTCCTTTGTAAGGAGAAAAGCACATAATTTGGGATACCTTATTTGTAGAAATCACTAAATTCAGGCACTATTTGAACTCTATTGATGATCAAAGCATATTGATCAATTTGGCCAATCAAAGACTGAAGTTAGTAAATGAAACTATGGATAGAAAACCCCTTTCCACAACCCAGAATGCGTTAAATTTTTTAAATTCATTGACGTACCAAAAGTTGCATGATATAGGATTAAAGGAAAGAATATCATTGGTACTGTGGGCGAAAAGGTTTATCCATAAACACCATCTGATGAAAGCAGTACAGGACAAAGCTGACAAAATGGTCTCATAGGTTAATGATTTCAAACAGGCTTTCAAAGAATTGTTTGAGGATGGCCGTCCTTCCTTTTGGGATGATGAGGGATGAATGCTTTCTAAGGAACACTATCACAACCTGTTGGTACAAAGCCGCATGGATCATTCCAAATTCGACGATCTGGAAAAAGGGCTGACAAGGAAGGTCATCGTGGATAAGCTGACAGAGGATTTCAAGATATTACAGAAGTTCTTGATCATCAGGAGTGGATTACCTAAGGTGTCATATGAAGCTTTCATGGAGCTGAAGGTGTCAATTCGAGAGATGATGGAATATGATATTCCAAGAGTGGAGCAATGGAGAGCAATAGAGAGATTCAGGAAAACGAATTATATACTTCATTCATGAAGACAAGTGTTGCGTGCTGAGGAGCTACTCGAATGAGGACATGTTATCAAGTTTATTTTAACATAATAATTTGTTAGGATCAACTCTAGTAGTTTATTCCTAGGAGTTAGGAATATAGTTACAAGACTTTGATTAAGCTGGTCATTCAGTTATGAATCCTCTTGGAAGATGAATCAATTTATGTATATAATTGCATCTATTTTATTTAATGGGGGTTGGAACCCATCTAGTTGTTGAATGATTTTGAAGACATATATTTTTTGAATAACAGAGAAAATGCATAAGAATTATCAGAGATCCATGTGTCATTTATATTACAGTCCGTATTTCTTTCCTTATGTGATTGTGTTTTCCAGTGTAACACTCCATTATGTTTTCTTCATTTCTAAAACACGGTGTTGAATGATTAGATTTCATAATGTTTATGCTCTTATCATCATTTTAGATATTTTATACATTCTTCTACTAAAGTTAATATAGAACTTATCTTTGATGCTCTGTATTAATGGGCTGTTCATTGTCTCTTTTGTTTCATCTGAACTAAATAAATGACTGTGATGAAATGGTTATCTTGCCTTTGATAAATCTCATGTATATGTATTTGTGATATATTTGTATGTATGTGAATCCATTTCCCAATGGTTATGTGTTGTTTTGAACCATCTATACAAATCTTTGAGTGTTGGTTTATATCTGGTCTTGTTAAATCTGTATTGAGAGATCCCTCTCTGGAAGAAAAACCTATTTCTTTCTAAAGTGGTTTTGCTGCTACCTTTGGGATTTAGCTATACATCCTGGGTACATTCTGAGTGCTAAAAAATTGGCGTCGTTTCCTGGGACGAAAGTGCATATCTTCCCTGGGAAAACGATAGAGTTTGAAGAAAGATTTATGTGGGCGAACAGGAATTTTATCAAGTAGAAAGGGTTGTATATTTTCCCTGGCGACTCCATTGTGAAACTTTTTAAGAACTTAAGGAGTCATTCTGGCTTCGAGAATACACACGCAAATTAACTATGATACCGAATTCTGGAAAAGTTTTAAAGACCCAGAAAAGTTATTTAAAAGAAAAAATAAAGAAAAGCTATGTTTTCCTTTGTTTGGTGCATCATCATCTCAAGATTCTCCTATTGATCTAGAATGGGAAGTTAATACTGGAAAGAGTCTGTTGAGAACTAAATCTGAGTCTGACCTTAACAATACTGAGTTTAATCCTCGTAGGTTAAAATATTATTTTTTGGATTCCCTCTGGAGAGATTTACAACAAACTACGAAAATTGAAACATTTGCCTCTCAAAATACTCAAAGCTATTCAGCTCCTATGAATCCACCTAGACCAATGGCAGCAATATTTGCTCCCTTGTGTTTACCTGCTTTATTACATGATATTCCTCAAAATTATTCCCAAAGAATCTCTTTATTTGATGGAGAAGGTTACATAACCGCAAAACAACATGTTGCCAAGTTTGAAGATTTCATTGACTTAGAAGAAGTTGATTATCCAGATGTTAAAATGCGGTTATTTGCCCAAAGTTTGTCGGGTGAGGCAAAGAAATGGTTTAAATATTTTCCAAATGGGTCTATAATGAATTTTCAGGCTTTCCAAAATGCATTTCTAGATACGTGGGATGATAAAAAAAACTCTTTGCAGCTCTTATCTCAGTATAACAGTCTCAAAAAAGGAGGTTTCGAATTTGTCCATGAATTTTATAGCAAGTTCATGAGGGTTTATAATTCCATTCTGAAGGATATAAAACCTTCTGTGGCCGCAGCCAAATTACACTATGCTGGAGCTTTTGATAATGATTTTGCATTTTCATTAAGGGAGAGAAAATCAGCAACTGTTACTTCCATGTTTACAGGTGCTTTAGAAGTAGAAGCAAATATGATGGCAAGTGGAAAGATGAAACATAGAGATATTGATAGGAGGAAAAACGAAGAAAATTTACCTTCTGCTTCTGCTTCTTCTTCTACTAATGATATCAAATTTGAAATGATGTTGAAAACCATGGAAAACTTGATGGATAGATTAACTATGGATAATAGGGGGTTCAATAGAGAACAACTTGATCCTGAAATTAGGAATCCTAATTTCAGAAGACCGAATCCTCCTGTTCCTCTCCAAAACCTATAGAGAGACCTGAGAAATCCAAGAAATCAGGAGGAACAGCAAATCCGTCCACCATTTCCTAAAAATTATGTCGCTGATGAAGAAGATCTCACTGAAAATGAGATTCATCTTTTTGGAGAGCAGGATTAAGAGATATATCTTACTGAAGAAGAACATAACATGTTCGAACAAGAAGAAGGGGATGAATAATTTGGAAAAGAGACAGAGCAGTATCAAAGGGGTTATTTACACGCTATGGATGATGTGCAGAGGAAAATCAGATTGAGAAATAGGGAAGTCCTCATAAATAAAGGGAAGGAAAACCGAAATCAGCCTTCCACTAGTTCTTTGAATGTAGAAAGGGGAAAAGAACTACAAAAAGAATCTTTTGTAAATAAAGAGGTTGAAAATGATGTACAAAGAGATAAAATAATGAAGCAGGTGGCTCCAGTCGATGTGGAAAGAATTGGTTCTGGCTTTAATTTACAAAATGAAATTTCAAATCTAAAAATCTCTATTCCATTCAATGAGTTATTGAGAAACATCGAATACAGAAATACTATCACAAAAATGGTCAAAAGTCAAGGGGAATGGCAACCTGACATTTTAGAGTTGAACGATGATAATCCTGCTATTTCGTTTGGGTCAAAGGTTGAAAATTTAGAAAGTGAAGAAGTCCCTCCTTTCTATTTGAGTTTAAATGTGCATGATAAGGTGGTCCACAATGCTATGCTAGACTGCGGAGCATCACATAACCTAATGCTGAAAGGAGTGGTAGAGAGTTTGGGATTGGAAGTAACAAAACCTTATAAAGATTTGTACTTGTTTGATTCTAAAAGAGTAAAATGCCTTGGTTTGATTAAAGATATGGTGGTAACCCTAAATAAAATACCATCTAAAACTATAGTCATGGATGTGGTAGTGGTAGATATTCCACCTAAGTTCGGGGTAGTGTTGTCAAGATCTTGGAATTCCAAGTTGAAAGGTAGTTTACATATGGATATGTCATATGCTACAATTCTTGTTTGAGATGGGAGCAGAAGATTATATACTAAAAAAAGAACTCTTTATGTAGTAAGCAGTCAAGATAAACATGAGATTCACCACATATATGCTGTTGATATTGATTTGGGGTCTTCTATTTTCTTTAATGATGTTGTCCCACGTGATTTAGAAGAGGAATTGCAGAAGAAGTCTGAGGAAAATAAGGAAAAGGAAGTGATGGAACAAGATGCTTTGGAGGCTAAACAAAAAAGGGAAGGCCATTGGATTATGTACTTTGATGGATCTGCTGCAAAAATAGGTGTTGGAGCTGGTGTGTATATAATTTCTCCTATTTGGGATTTCAAAGCTTTATCATATAAATTAACATTTGAATGCACAAATAATGTGGCAGAATATGAAGCTTTGTTATTGGGATTGCATGCTTTGAAAGATTTTGGAGCTCAAAGAATAAGGGTCATAGGAGATTCAGAGTTGGTGATAAATCAAGTAAATGAGAGCTATCAGACCAGGAATCCTCAGATGAGCGCTTATAGAAATGAAGTATGGGATATGTTTGGTAACTTCTTTACATAGCATACCATTCAGGTAGTTCCCAGACATGAAAATTTGGTAGCTGATTCTTTAGCTGTAGCTGCTGGAAAATTTGAAGCCCCTGTTGCTGGTAAGAGGGAATATCAGGTGGAAATTATGAATAGACCGTCTATTCCTGATAATTCTAAATATTGGCAGGTGTTCGAAGACGACATGCAGATCAGAAGGTTCCTATAACTCTCAGGAGAATTTGTGAATACTCCTATTGACATCAAAAATGACAATAACGAGAGTATTCAAGATGATTGAGAGCTTGAGAAAGAAGGGAATTGTGCTGAAAATTTAAAGGGAACCCTAGGAGGTAAGGATATTATCCAATTAAAAAATAATTTCATACCAAGAGGTCTAATTCCTTTTGAAAAACGTTTTGATCAAAATGATGTTGCTAAAAATCCAAAAGTAAAGCCCGTTGAGAATGTTGTTGAAGATAGAAATATTGGCACTGAAGAGAATCCTAAGATTATAAAGTTATCTAAGAAATTTCCTGAAAGAGAAAAGGAAGAATATGTGAAATTAATGAAAAAATACACTGAGTCTATTTGCTTGGAGTTATGAAGACCTTAAGGAGTATGATACATCTATCATACAGCATACTATTCCTATAAAGCCTGGAGATAAACCTTTCAAGAAGAAGCTCAGAAGGATAAACCCTAAGTTGCTTCCTATTATTGAGAAAGAAATTAAAAAGTTATTTGATGCTAAGATCATTGTCACTCTAAGGTTTTCAAAGTGGCTTGCAAACCTGGGTCCTGTTAGAAAAAAGAACGGAGAAATCAGGTTGTGTATAGATTTCTAGAACTTTAATAAAGTTTCCATGAAATATAATTATCCTCTACCAAAGATGGACCATATATTGCAGAAAGTAGTTGGAGCTGAAAGAATTTCAATGTTGGATGGTTTTTTTGGCTATAACCAGATCAAAGTATTACCTGAAGATCAAGAAAAAACTACCTTTACTACACCTTGGGGCACTTTTATGTATGCAAAGATGCCTTTTGGCTTAAGGAATGCAGGAGCTACTTTTCATTGAGCTATGGACATTGCTTTTGCAGGGGAAATTGGGAATTTTGTAGTGATATACATGGATGATATCACAGTCTATTCAAAATTTGAAAGAGAACATCTGCATCATTTAGAGAAAGTTTTCATGAAGTGTAGGAAGTTTGGTATATCGTTGAATCCAAAGAAGTCCAATTTTGCATTGGAAGAAGGAAAGTTGTTGGGCCATATAATATCAAAAGATGGAATAAAAATTGATCCTGAAAGGGTGAGTGCAATTTTGAATGTAGGTGAACCCAGGAGTAAAAAAGAGATAAAATCATTCTTGGGGCAGGCAAATTTTTTAAGAAGGTTTGTTCCAAGTTTTGCTCAGATCTTAATGAATATCACAAATATGTTGAAGAAGGGTCTATTGAGGCCTGGAAATTCGTAGGTGGAAACAGTAAGGGATTCTCCCCAATCAACGTTCCCAACTAGCCCGTTGACTGTTTGGAATAGGGAATCCGTCCAGTTTGCGGTCTGGCTACCGTAGGTCAAGAAACAAAACAAAGGCTTTACCGGTTGCGGCCAGGCCCACCGAGTTTTTAATATTTTGACTTTAAGAAATGAAATGCAAGTGCCTAACTAAATGCAGGGCGATCAAGATGCAGGGAACGGTCACAATGTGATGCGCAGGTTCTTACCTCTCGTCTTATACTCGCAAGCAACCAAATCACATACAATAAGAAATACACTAACTATCTAATCTATCCCTAGGGAGCAAGGTTATCATCTTGGGTGAGTAATACGTTTGCACATGCATAATGAAGAATCACAGAGAGCTGATACTTCTTTTCAAGACACATGAACACTTACAGATATTTAAATAACCAGATAGCCGATCATTTTATGAACAACATTTACTACTCACAGTGGTAAATATCCCAGAAGATACTGAAGAACATTCGACAAGAACATAGGTTTAGAAGACTAAATACTCTTACAGTAAATGAACACAGCTGAAAATGAAATAGTTCCTCTTCAACATTATTCATTGAATAATATTGATACATTCCACTTTTCACTCTCTCCAATAGGCAAACTTGCAGTTTCCTTTGGAAAACGAATTAGTTCCTCTTACAAGCAAACATTTACAAAATTTTCCAGGGAAAAAGCCCCCTCTCATCCCTACTTTCCCATATTTAAACTAGAATTACAGATTCCCTTAGTTTCCCCCCCAGATGCGCAGTCTTTCAGTTTCTCCAACATTTCATATTCTGATCTTTTATCTGTATGCAATCATGAACCATCAGGTAACTGATCCGTTTCTGATATCTGCGCGTTTATTGTTCTGGATTTTGTTTTCTGCTGCCATAGTTCTCCACGGCGATTCCCCTAGCTTTAGTTATATTTCTTCCAGACGGTCCGTCTTTCTTCACACCAGGGTAGATTGACCGGTCTCCTCGAAACTGCCTGCAATCAATTTACAAATAACATCTCAAACAGCAAGACATTATCAATTAAAGACTATTTCACAAGGAAATGGCAGGGCGCAACACCTACGGGCCTGACACACTTAACCTATGGTATTCAACAAAAAAATAATGGCGGGAACACATGAAATCGGCAATCGGAAGGAAGTAAGCTCGGAGGTCGAAAGGTTCTCCCAGCCGCAACAACGGGAGAGGCTTAAGTCGTGGGCAAGTGAAACGCGGGAAAGAGGGGATTTAAATCGGCCATCGGATGGTTTTGAGCTTCTGAGGCTGAAAGACTTTCAGAGCCGCAACGGTGGGAAAGAGATCTCGGAGATATGCAAAATGGGCAGGAAAATTAATCGGACGTCGGACGAATTTAACATCGAAAGGGACAAGGATTCTCAGGCCGCAACAGCGGAAGAATAAGTGATCCATATAAATGATAGGTAGGCTAATGCACGTCGGCGGTCGGGTAACTCATACTTCGGACGGCATATCAGACTAGGAGCCACAACGGCGGACAGGAAGAAGGCTGAGGCTTCCGACCAAGATAAGCAAGATTTTCGATCCAATTGAAAACTCGGTCATTTATTCACCTTTAAAAATCAACAGTGGACAATGACCTGCTATAACGGCGACCAACAGCAAAAACAATTGGTTTAATCAACAAGTAAAACAAACTGAGCAACTGTCGTCCACCATAAATTCTAACACAATCAAAACCCAAACTTTGGTCAAGAATTAAGCTTGAGTATTCATAAAAACTTAAAATACAGCCCAAAAACTCGAAGGATCCAATGATCAAAACAAAATCATGAGGAGGGGTCCAAAATTTAAGAAATTTGGGGAGAAAAACGTTGCTGCCGCAACAATTGGCGATTACATGGTGAACCTAGATCTCTGGGTGATTATGCTTTGAGCAACAAATTGTTTAACCAGAATGTGTCTAATGAATTCTTCCAGCCATATGGATTTCTCAATCGACAGAAGTGTGTACCTTAATCATTGATGCTAGTCCAATTTGGGGAAAGTGGAAACCAAAACCTTCAAGTCCAGATAACTCTGTCGGGGCTAGAGTATGAGTTTCATTATTACCTCTGTCTTCAGGTAGCTAACAACGTGGACACCACAGGATTGTAGCAGATAGTAAATAGCAGTATTCGTTTGTTCCTCGTTCCCATGCCATTTTAGCAATTTTGTGCTTTTGGAATTTTGTCCTTTTTATCTGAGTCTTCCTGTATGCCTTTCTTACTGAATTTTAATTCAGGATCCTCTATCCCATAGTTCCCTTTTGTGTGAGTGGTGTGCTTCAAGCTTCAGCTCACGGACGAAGAGGATCTTTTGGCAATTTAGTACTTATGGTTCAGCACCCGCTTTGATTTATGATGCTTTTATAGAAGTTTTGACTCTTTATTTGCCTTTTGGCATTCGTTTCTTGGCATGGGATCATTTATATTTAATACACTATTCACCTTGCTTCTTTCCATGGGTCCTTTGCTATTGCTCCTTTGAACATTTTAAATGTGAAGTGGATGGAGCCCTGACATAGTAGTCCAGACTCCTCGAATCCGGTTTAATTCACAAGGGTTAAGCAGGACTTCAATGCACACAAAATTTTATTCGAGAAAATTGTTAGGCTGGAAGAATTCTTTTAGCAACACACAGGCTGACACTCAATGTATTTGCTATTCCAAAAGATCTTAATATCCTCCAGACAACCACAAGTTCGTTCCCCTTATTGAAAATCAAAAAATCAAAAGTAAATCAAATGAAATCATGACTCGAAAACAATCACACAGCTTATTTATATACAAGGCAACAAAAAAAAAAAAAAATCAAAGAAATCTCGAGAAAAGTAAGGCTTGAGAACCAAACCATTAGCTGGCAAGTTCTCCTCCCATCCCTGTAAATCTTGCAGCTTATAAGTAGCAGGACCAATTTTGGCTGCAATCTGAAAAGGGCCTACCCACAATTGCTGGAACTTGGTATGCTTTCCTTTCTCATCATGGGGATGATCCCATTTGAGGACTAAGTCTCCTACTTCAAAGTCTTTGGTCCCAGATTTACGCTTGTCAAACCATCTCTTGACTGACTCTTGCTATTGTTTAAAGCATTCTTTGGTTTTAGATCTAGATTCCTCTGCTTTCAGAAGATTATAAATTCTTGTTTGTAAAATTTCGTCATCCGACCCCCTAGACTCTTGAGCTAGAATGGAAGATGGTAGCATGATATTGGGAGGCAGGATGGCTTCCTTACCGTACACAAGGGTATAGGGTGACACTCCTATTGTAGATTTAGGGGTGACTCTGTCAGCCCACAGGGCGTTGGGTAAGGCTCAGTGCCAACTTCTCTGATTTTCTATTACAGTCTTCTTCAGAATTCTAATGAGGTTTTTATTAGAGGATTCAGCCAGGCCATTCCCTTGTGGATAGTAGTTAGCAGAGTAATGCAATTTTATCCCTTTATCATGAGCAAATGCAGTCAACTTAATTGATAAAAAATATTTTGCATTATCAAAAACTAACAAAATTAGAACTCCAAACGTGGTCATGATGTGATCTTGTAGGAAGCTAATGACTTCGTCTTCGTTTATCTTGCGCAGTGGGATAGCTTCGACCCAGCGAGTGAAATAATCCATAGCAGTAAGAATGTACTTGTGCATCAAGGAAGAATTTGTTTTGATTTCTCCAATAATGTCCAGCCCCCATTGCTCAAATGGTTCTGTGATCATAACATGCTTTAGGGGAGCTGCTGCCTTAGGCTGTCTTCCACCACACCTTTGACAAATATCACATTTCTTGACATGGGCATGTGCATCCTTGAAGAGTGTAGGGCAGTAGTAACTGGCTCTAAATATTTTGTGGGCTATAGTATCGCCTAAATAATGTCCCCCAGCCGGACCGTCATGTAATTCTGCCATTACTTTCTTTGCATCTTCCTTTTCTAAACATCTGAGGAGAACCCCGTCATAATTTTTCCTAAATAACACTCCTTCAACAAGTTGATAGGAGGCCGATTTGAGACGTAGAGCTCTTCTTTGTTTCGAATTCCAATGTTCTAGCAACAGTCCTGACTGCAAGTAATGCACAAGGTCCCTATACCAGGACTCAGGAGCTGTAAACAGAGGGCACACGTCCATTACATGCAATTCGGCTTCATATTCCCATCCTTGTTCTTCGTTGTTTCTGCTTTCAGTCATCAATTTGCACAACCCTTGACCTTTCACTATAGAGGCTGGCTTGAATTCAAGGTCGTATTCTTGAAGAGCTATTACCCAGTTTCCCCTTCTTTCTCCTAATTCTTTCTGTATGAGAAGGGATCTTACAGCTGCGTAAGGGACTATTACCTTGGTTCGATTTTTTAATATATAAGGCCTGAATTGCTTCACTGCCTTAAATACTGTGTAAGCCTGCTTATCAATGGTTGGGTAGTTTAATTCAGCTCCTTGTAGCCCAGTGCTCATAAAAGAGATTGGGAATTCATCACCCCGATCTTCCTTTTGCATAAGTACAGCTGCTAATGAATCATCGGATGCAAATGTATACATAATAAAATCTTTATCAAAGTCTGGGCTTTTCAGGGAAGGCACATGTGCAACAGTAGTCTTGATTTTACTGAAATCATTCTTTTCAATTTCAGTCCACTTAAATTGTGTATTTTGCTTGACCATCTGCTGCAGTGGCTTAACAGTCTGGGAAAAATCAGGTACAAATCTCCTTACAAAGTTTATGGTTCCCATGAAGGATTGCATTCCCTTTTTATTACGGGGCATAGGGATTTGTTCAATGGCCTTAATTCTTTCTGGGTCTATAGATATACCTTTCTTTGAAACTATATGCCCCAATAGCTTGCCTTCCGTGATAGCGAACATGCACTTCTCAGGATTGAGGGAAATGCCATACTTTCGACAGCATTCAAAAATTTGCTTTAGGTGGAATGCATGCTCCCCTCTCTTCTTCGAGAATATTGTGATGTCATCAAGGTATACCACAACACTTCGTCCAATCAGCCCACGGAAAGCTATGTCCATAGCTCTCTGAAATGTTGCTCCAGCATTAATCAGTCCAAAGGGCATCCTTCTATAGGCAAAAGTTCCCCATTTAGTTCTGAATGTTGTCTTCAACCTAACTTCCTTGGCTACTAACACCTGGTTGTATCCAGAGAACCCGTCTAATAATGAAAACAATTCAGAACCAGAAACCGTATGCAACAATTGCTCCATGGGAGGCACCAGATAGTTGTCTTTATCTCAGGCATGATTTAGGTTTATGAAGTCCATGCACAGTCTGATTTCTCCCGACTTCTTTCTGACCGGTACCAAATTTGACACCCACTCGAAATGCCTGACTTTAAAAATAATCCTAGCATCTAACAATTTCTTCACTTCGCTATGTATTAGTGGTTCCAACTTTGGGTGCATATTCCTTAACGACTGCTGATATGGCTTGACACCTGCTTTAATAGGGATGATATGCTTGATGATGCTGGTGTCGTAGGTTTTCAAATCTTGGTACGTCCAGGAAAAGAAATCTTTGTACTATTTAAACAAACTGACGAACCTATCCCTTTCGGCTGGTGAACAACATTTGCTGAGGTTCACAAACTTAGGATCTGTCTCAGTCCCCAAATTTATCAGCTCGAATTGTAGAGTTGAGCTGTGCGTCTTTATGTTAGTAGGTCTTCTAAACTTTTCATTCAAGTTGAACGTATTCTCTAAAGTTCTGACCCCTTTAGGGATGAAGTTGTCAAATTTCATCTCGGCTTGGTGTTCTTCATCATCAATGATTGCTCCTTTGAATGCCTCATCATTTGTTAAACATTCTATGATTTGCTGGTCATCATCGAACAGCTGCAAATTGGTGATCATATCCAGAACTGAAGGCCTGAAAAGCAATTCAACAGTACATCGATTATTTGAGGGTACAAGCCTGGCGGCCGAAGTGGCCAATAATTCAGCTGCTGTGTTTTTAATTGTTGGGATTGAAATTATGTTTAATGCATGAAAACATTTAAGCAAATCCCATACCTCATTTTGGTAAGCTTTCAAGTGAGGGGAAACACAATGTATTTGATTACTTATTTGTTTTACAACTATTTCTGAGTCCCCAAAAACTTTTAAATTACTAACCTTTAGCTCAATTGCTTTCTTGAGTCCCTATAGCAGTGCTTCATACTCGGCCATATTATTAGTACACTCAAACTCTAATCTACAGGACAGGAAATGTTTATTCTTTTGTGGATCAATAAGGACGCAACCGGCCCCTGACCCTTCTAATGTCTTCGAGCCATCAAAAAATAAAGTCCACAAAACATTATCTACTGAAAATGAATCTACTCCTACTGCTAAATATAATATTTTACAGTCAATCTCATCAGCCTGAGAAAATCGAAGGATATCAGGCTGGGTGTCAGATGTGTCGCTGCCCTCTTCCGCTTGATAATTCCCTGGTTCCAGTTCGAGGAAATAGTTTCCCAACATATATTCAACTGGTATATTCTTCTCATTCAATTGAGTAACATTGTACTTCATGTGAGGTTCTCTTAAAACTTTAATCTGGTTGGGACTTCCTTTGTACGGAAACCAAAGATGTGACCAATCTGAGGCAAAATATCCATTTAATTTAGCTGACCAATCTCTGCTCAGGACCAGGTCGTAAGCATCTGGTATATCAGACACCACGATGTTAATAACTTGACATACTCTGTCATCAAATGCCAGACGGATTAGGACGTCTTCCATCTCACCAATTACCTTAACGTCTGTCCTATCCAATTGCACCACCCTCCACGTGGTTGTCTTAGGCTACCCGTTTATTTTCTTACATACTGATATGGGCATGACATTAATTGATGCCCCTGAGTCTACTAGACAATTGTGCACGTTATGATTAAAAATATCATACCTCAGGAGGAAAGGTGGATGTTTCGTTTTAGGCTTTCCTCCAGTGCTAGCTTCCCCAATTTCTTCTTCATCCTGAGGTTGATTATCAGTGGACAGCTTCTCTTCTGATGTTTCAAGTGCTTTCAACAACCTTTCTTTCTGTTGAGGCACTTTGCACATTTCAAACAGCGGGACATTTGCCTTTATCTTCTTCAAATCTTCAACAATGTCATATTCAATCTGTTGTTTAATGGACAGAGATTTATCAGCACTCACCTTCTCTTCGTTTGGCTTGGGCAATATTCTGTTCTGCTTAGGATTTTGACTGGTAATAGTGAATTCCAGAATCTTATCAGTCAAGGATTTATCTTCAAATTTCTTCTTGACGTTTCTTTGCAGCCTTCTAATCTTTGGGAGTAAAAGACTGTCATCACTAATCGTCCCTTGGATTCTAGTTGTCACGTAGCTTCCCTGACATCCTTGTGTCCCAAAGTATTTTCCTCTTTTGCATCGAGTAAGAAGACAAAATTCCATAATGCCAAGGTCTCTTCTTCGTGTCCTTTTGTAGAATTAGAAGCAGCACTTTCTTTCTTTTCATCATCATCTTCCTCCGTTAGCCTCAAATCCAACATATGATTCATGACCAATGTCATCGAATTTATCCATTGCGGACAGTTCTTTTCGGAATGAGGTTGTTGATGAAAGGTACATAAATTTTCCATTCCTATCTCTGTCAGATTCATGGATGCAGTTTTTTGAGGAGGAGGTTGGGGATGATTGCTATCCTCTCTTTTCTTATAATATGGCTTGAAGAACTTCTGTGCTTCTTTTTCTTTTTCTAAGTCTATGATCTTATTAGACAACTTTTGCATCATTTTAGCCATGCTTTCATAATCTGGTGACTTTTCTTCCTTAGGCTTAGTGAACAATAATGTTTTTCTTCCCGCACCTTTCTCTCCTGATTGTTCTGGATAGTCTTCAATGTTTTCTCTTTCCGCTTCCACCACTTCTGCCTCTTCATAGGTCTCTGTCAAAGTAGGCTTGGCCCTACCTTTTGCAAACATGGCCAAATAGGGGGCCCAAAGCTGAAGTATAGTATTCAATCAGTACTTTGTCCGAAGGCTTATCTATTTCAGAGAAATTTTTAAGATATCCTGCAAACCTTTGTGTGAAACTGTGCACTTTTTCCTTTTTTTCTTTCTTCAATGCACACAATCCTTTCATGAGGGCAGCATGAATCTTTTGTATTGCGTACTTTCTCCTGAACATTCTCTCAAAGGTATCCCAATATGGGATAGAGTTGGCGGGCAATCCAAAATACCAAGAGGCCGCAACTCCTTTGAGGGTATGCGGGAAAAGTCTACACGCCACATCTTCGTGTTCCCCAGCCCTCAGACCTTCTATTGCCAAGTAGAAACTCTGTAGATGATCATCCACCAGGATCTTCTCATTGGGATCAAATTTAGGCAGTAACTTCTCAAAGGCTTGAGGTAGGTCATGCAAAGGTGGGGTCAGATTTAGAGGCGATCTAGCTTTCCAAGCTGGCGGTGGATTTGGTGGATTAGGTGGAGGTTGATTTACGTTAAAGCCGGCCATGAGTTGATGTGGAGAGTGAGGAGGTGAACCAACAGAGGTACGAATAGGAGAACTGTAAGGGGTATCTGGGCCTACTTGGTTCAAAGGTAATTCAACCTCATGTAAGGCAGTTTCCACAAGTTCTTACCAGTCTCCAACCAACACTGAATCTTCTACTATAGGACGGTCTTTCTTCTTGTACTCTCTTCTAGGAAATTCGTGGATAATTGGCAACCCTCCAATCTTCTTTACATAAGCATGTGTATGTCTTCTCAGATCATTAACAATTTCATTGTGAACAGGATATAGATGTTCTCTGTTTTCTTCTTCCAGAATTGGATTACGCGGTCCACCACTTTCAGAACTGTAACCAGTGGAATAATCTTGGGAAAATGGGTTTCCTCGGCCAGCCATGCACTGGCGGCCCACCTTCTAGCGCCAAAAATGTTGAGGCCTAGAAATTCGTAGGCGGCAACAGTAAGGGATTCTGCCCAATCAACGTTCCCAACTAGCCCGTTGACTGTTTGGAATAGGGAATCCGTCCGGTTTGTGGTCCGGCTACCGTAGGTCAAGAAACAAAACAAAGGCTTTACCAGTTGCGGCCTGGCCCACCGATTTTTTTGTATTTTGACTTTATGAAATGAAATGCAAGTTCCTAACTAAATGGAGGGTGATCAAGATGCAGGGAGCGGTCACAATGTGATGCGCAAGTTCTTACCTCTCGTCTTATACTCGCAAGCAACCAAATCACATACAATAAGAAATACACTAACTATCTAATCTATCCCTAGGGAGAAATGTTATCATCTTGGGTGAGTAATACGTTTGCACATGCATAATGAAGAATCACAGAGAGCTGATACTTCTTTTCAAGACACATGAACACTTACAGATATTTAAATAACTAGATAGCCGATCATTTTATGAACAACATTTACTACTCACAGTGGTAAATATTCCAAAAGATACTGAAGAACGCTCAACAAGAACATAGGTTCAGAAGATTAAATACTGTTACAGTAACTGAACACAGCTGAAAACAAAATAGTTCCTCTTCAAAATTATTCATTGAATAGTATTGATACATTCCACTTTTCACTCTCTCCAACAGGCAAACTTGCAGTTTCCTTTGCAAAACGAAGTAGTTCCTCTTACAAGAAAACATTTACAAAATTTTCCAGGGAAAAAGCCCCCTCTCATCCCTACTTTCCCATATTTAAACTACAATTACAGAGTCCCTTAGTTTTCCCCCCAGACGCGCAGTCTTTTAGTTTCACCAACGTTTCGTATTCTGATATTTTATCTGTATGCAATCATGAACCATCAGGTAAATGATCCGTTTCTGAGATCTGCATGTTTATTGTTCCAGATTTTGTTTTCTGCTGCCATAGTTCTCCACGGCGATTCCCCTAGCTTTAGTTATATTTCTGCCAGATGGTACGTCTTTCTTCACACCAGGGTAGATTGACCAGTCTCCTCGAAACTGCCTGCAATCAATTTACAAACAACATCTCAAATAGCAAGACATTATCAATTAAAGACTATTTCACAAGGAAATGGTAGGGCGCAACACCTACGGGCTTGACACACTTAACCTATGGTCTTCAACAGAAAAATACTGGCGGGAACACATGAAATCGGCAATCGAAAGGAAGTAAGCTCGGGGGCCGAAAGGTTCTCCCAGCCACAACAGAGGGAGAGGCTTAAGTCGTGGGCAAGCAAAATGTAGGCAAGAGGGGCTTTAAATCAGCCATCGGATAGTTTTGAGCTTCGGAGGCTGGAAGACTTTTAGAGCCGCAACGGCGGGAAAGAGAGCTCGGAGATACGCGAAGCGGGAGGGAAAAATAATCGGACGTCGGGCGACTTTAACATCAGAAGGGACAAGGATTCTCAGGCCACAACGGCGGAAGAATAAGTGATCCAGATAAACGACAGGCAGGCTAACACGTGTCGGCGGTCAGGCAACTCATACTTCAGACGGCATATCGGACTAGGAGCCGCAACGGTGGACGGGAAGAAGGCTGAGGCTTCCAACCAAGATAAGCAAGATCCCGGATCCAATGGAAAACTCAGTCATTCATTCAGCTTTAAAAATCAACAATGGACAGCAACCTGCTATAACGGCGACCAACAGCAAAAACAACTGGTTTAATCAACAAGTAAAACAAACTGAGCAACTGCCATCCACCATAAATTCTAACGCAATCAAAACCTGAACTTTGGTCAAGAATTAAGCTTGATTATTCATAAAAACTTAAAATACAGCCCAAAAACTCGAAGGATCCAATGATCAAAGCAAAATCATGAGGAGGGGTCCAAATTTTAAGAAATTTTGGGAGAAAAAAGTTGCTGCCGCAACAGGGTCATGAGATAAAATGGAATGCAGAAGCTAGAAAGTATTTTTGGGAAATCAAGAAAGCAATATCAGAGGCCCCTGTGTTAGTAAGTCTATATTTTACCAAAGATTTCTCAGTATTTTCATACGCTTCAGAATATACGATAGCAGCAATTTTCTTACGGAAAAATGATGAGAATTTGGAACAGCCCATAGCATTTTTTAGCAAAATGTTGAGGGATGGAGAATTGAAATATGACATTATGGAGAAATAAGCTTATGCCTTAGTCAAAGCATTGAAGTATTTTAGAGTGTATATTCTGCATTCACATATAATTGCACATGTTCCAATTGCTGTAGTAAAAGGGATTTTGACACAACCAGATCCAAAAGGCAGAAGAAAGAAATCGATTGCTACATTGTTGGAGTACGATATAGAAATAAAACCCACCAAGTTGGTTAAAGGACAAGGATTAGCTAAAATGATGGTAATTCAAATTGTGAGGCTTTGCAAATCAATTTCCTATCTCACCAAGCTAATCAGATAGATATAGAAGTGGAAGTAATGGCTGATTTTGTGGCATCTCCATGGTATTTTGATATTGTATATGTCCTTCGAAATTTACAAGCGCCAGAAGGATTGAGTAAGTCCAGGGCCCGGTCCATAAAATTGAAAGCTGCCAAATTTTGTATTTTAAATCAGTATCTTTATTGGAAGGACCCCGAAGGTGTGTTACTAAATTGTCTGTTATAAAATGAAGCTCAGCATACAGTCAAAGAATTTCATAAGGGGGATTGTGGAGGGCATCATTCTTGGAAATTGACTACAAACAAAATTCTAAGAGTAGGCTATTATTGGCCTACATTATTTTCAGATGTGTATAAAGAAACCAGTAAGTGTCATCAATGCTAAATTTTCAACGAAAAGAGGAAAGTGCTTCCTCTCCCTTTGAATCCAATAACAGTAGAAGCTCCTTTCCAGCAGTGGGGTTTGGATTTTATTGGCAAAATACACCCCAATTCATTGGGACAACACAAATGGATTCTGACAGCTACAGATTATTTTACAAAATGGATTGAAGCTATCCCCACCAGAAGAGCCACTGAAACTGTAATCGTGGATTTTCTTGAGGAAAATATATTGGCTCGATTTGGATGCCCTAGAAGAATAGTAACAGACAATACAATTGCATTCAAATACAAGAAAATGATTGATTTCTATCACAAGAATCATATAAGCCTCAATCATTCAACTGCCTATTATCTGCAGGGAAATGGGTTAGCTGAATCTTCAAATAAAAGCTTAGTAAGGATCATCAGGAAGCTATTGGAAGATAATAAAAGGGCTCTTATACCAAGCTCAAGTACGCTCTATGGGCTGACAGAATTAGTACCAAAAGGTCAATCAGCATGTCTCTGTTCCAACTGGTGTATGGAACTGAAGTCGTTTCTCTAGCTTCATTAGGCGTTCTAGTTAGGAGATAATTCCAAGATCAGCAAGAAGAACCAAATAATATGTAAAGGAGGATAAATCAGATTATTGAGCTGGATGAGTGAAGGAATAAGGCTTATGACAAGGTACAATTACATCAAGAAACAATGAAAAATACTTTTGATAGAAGAATCAAAGAAGAACAGTTTCAGATTGATGATTTGGTCTTGAAGTGGGATGTGAGGACACAATGCATTTCTGCTAGAATATCCAAACAAGGTTCCTCTGGATAGTAACCCTGTTAATGGAAGGTATCTGAAACATTACCTGTCCTAAGGAGGAGGGTAAAATTTGTATTATAGCCTGTAAATACTTATTCTCTTTACAAATCAATGTGGATGGCAGGCTGAGTGTTTTTAAAGCCCGTGGTGAAGGCCCTAAGATTTAGGAAGTGTGCCATTCTGTTCTAAAAAAAAAAACAATATGTCTACAAAAAACAAAAGATAAGTCTTCTAGAAGTCATTGTGGAAAATTAAAGACAGGAACCTAGTCTACGAGTTCTTGGATACCTCGCGGGGAGGATATCATCCCCAGTTGGAGCCAGTTGTTAACGACCCTACCTGGCAGAGGCTCGAAGGGATCTTATTGAGGAAAAGATAATGGTCGTTTGTATCACTTTGGTTGAAATTTTATGGTATGGAAGTATGACAAAGGGTGAGTAAGAGATGAGTTATCAAAGGGATCTAATGGTACAAAACGAGGAGATGGAGATCGGCGGTTTATAATGTGCCCGCTTTATAAAAGATGTGAGAAAGATAAGAATGTAGGGGGTATTCGATAAGACGTGAAAATCAATGGTCGCCGATATATCTTGAAGAAATCTATGGTCTTTGTGAACTCCTCCTTGTGAACCTGGACGTTTTGATAAGATGAGGATGCTTGGCGGAATTGGGTACGTGTCACTTGATCCGATGGCTAGGAAATAAAGGTAAGATAGATCAACGGTCATTGATGGATCCGGAGCGTGAAGTTGTGTGGTAGTTGGAAGTAAAAGGCGGTAGCGGAATGGAAACCACGGTACACGTGGTCTATTGTGGTGCATTCTAGAGGCAAAAGAGGTTTGGTGGAAACCGCTGAAGGGGGGCCTCCGGAGTGGGGTCCTATATAAACAAAGTTGACTTGTACAAGGATTATTTTATTGGTGCCGGACGAATGAAAAATACCTGCATGCTCGTCAACCTCTAACAGTCAATTTAGAACACACGTAGCCACAGTAACATGCAGTCACAGTAACAGGTAAGGCTCAAACACCCAAAATTCATCCATCTAATTACCATTATTGACTGAATTATGGACCAAGGAAAAGATTTGCAAGGGTTTATTCGTATTTTGGATGACAGAGAAGACTATACCGATAGGAACAGAGGAGTGTGTGACCCTTTCTTGTCCGTAGGAAGTGTATCAATCAGGAAAGAGAGGTTGTGGTAGTATAACTCACAGGGTAATCATATCCTAAATGCCTGCAAATCATTTTTATATTATTTTGCTATCGAATAGACCCTCCATTTTCTTGAATTTGCAGAGTGGTGCATGGTTAATTATTCCTCTTCTCAGAGAGTTATTTTCAATTAGTCTACGTCTAGGATACTCTGTAAAATTGATCACAATGTTATCTGTGAAAACCTAAACTTTCCTGATAACTACCCTGATTTTCGTGAACCTGTAAACGAGTCCATTCTTGCTGAATTGTACAAAAATTGCAGAACCGAACCCCGTTGCAAATTCCTGTCTAGCATCTTGAATGAGGGTCAGTCATTAGATGGTCTTTTCTCACCATAACATGTTCGTATTTTCAGAGAAGAAGTTCAGTTAGTGGTGTCCTTAGTTTGTCAAGTCTTGGGTTTAGATGACGATTGTCGCGTAAATGAAGTCATCCTAGGTTTTCTATTAAAAATAAGTTCATTGAGTCCTGATTCTTAGTCAGTTCATGTATTCAGTCTTGATGAATACTTGGTAGAAGTGATACATTTTCAATTGAGTGAATTCCCAAAGGTCATATTTTTCATGTTTCAGACTTATTTACTGAACATGTTGTTGTGTTCGAATGTCACCAAACTGCAGTTTTTAAGCACCATGTTTTCTTCAGATTTGCCCAAGCAAATCAACATGTTTGAATTTTCCAATTCAATCATGTTAGAAATTTACAAGATGTTATTTGATGAAGTGTTACCCCAGGTATTAGAAGAGATGAAATGCATGATGCAATCCCCACCCAAAGATCGAGTCGGAGATTGGTTTCTGTATAAGGATTCCACTATTTTGAGGGTATATGGATTTACTGGGGAACCATATAAGTTACCTGCTTTCCTCACTCCTAGAGTTTTTGCATTAGAGTTTATGAGGCAAAGATTGCAATCAGAGGAAGAACATTTTGGGGCCTTTAAGAAATCTTCAAATATCAAATTCCCCCTCAAAGTTGGTTCTTTTATTTTCAAAAATAAAGGTGCCCTAGTGTTTATACAAAAATTGTTGGGAAGCATGGAATTTCAAAACGAACCAAGGGTAAATTATGATCCCCATCATATAATTTCCTTGAGAAATTAGGCAAACAAAAACAAGCCATTTGATCACAAAGTCGTTGAATTCCTGAGCGAGAAAACCAATTTGTTTTATTTTATGGAAAGTCCAAGATCTGATGAAGGTGCAAGTATTGTACCAGTTGTAGTATCTCAGGTGACAAAGGGTCCTGATATCTTGGTTAAAAGGAGTCTTTCTGAAATTGAAATCATGGAATTGGATGATGATGATTCATATAAAAAATCTAGGTTGTTTTAAGATGATAATACTTTAAGTGATGTTATTTTTGATGATTTAAAAAGAGTTGCTTTGGTCCCTACAAAATCTGTACAGTTCAATCAGTTTTCTTTTGAAGATGTAAATAATTCAGAATTAGGCTCAGTTTTCAAGTCCCAAGAGGAGCTCAAGGCTAGTTATGTGGAGAAACGAAAACAGTCCCTAGAAGAGACAAGGAATTTACTCCCACGGGTAAGGAGTTTAAATAATCCAAAAACCTCCTTGTTTTCTCCCAGGGACATAGAAAGAAACACCTTTAAATTGGCCATGGGGAATGATAATAAGCTGTCAAAAATGGAAGTAAGGTTAGACAATATTAGTGTACCTGACAAAATACAGCTACATAAGCAAACAAGTGACATCATTTATTCAGACCTATTGCAAGCTATGATGAGAATCAATAAGTTACAAATTTTAGTAGACAAGTTAGAGGTTTAGTTGAAACATGAGAAAGTTGAAAATAAGGCCAATTCCATTCAAATTAAAAATTTGCAATCAAACGTCATCAGTTCAGGAAGTGAAAAAGATAACACCCAAGCAATCAAAATACTGTTGGAAGAAAAGGACAACGCCCTCCAGGTTTTGAAGAAAAGGTTGAAGATCCCAAGCACAGAGCATGTTCAATCATCCGAATTATTGACATTACAAGAAGAGAAGGATAAAATACACCAGGAGATGATGGAGCATAAAGGAAAAGCCGTCAAATTACAAGAAGAAAATGAAAAATGGGAAACATAGTAGGATGAGCTAGTAGCACAAATCTCCCTGCTGAAAAAGGACCAAAATGAAGAAAAAGAGATCATGGAGGAATTGATGAATCAGACTCCCACTTATGAGGACCTGTCTATTGTAAATATTGAGAAACCATTAAATGATTTTTTGGCAGATGACTTGTTAGTACCCATGTCCCAGGTCAGCCTAAAGGATGAAGAAATTAAAGAATTAAAGGTGGAAAATGAGAAGATCAAGTTTGAGTTATCCAAGGTAACAGAAAATAAAAATAAAATATTGCAAGACAGAAATCAGCTACAAAATAAATTCAATGAATTGAAAGAGAGAAACATAGGAAAGGGTCCTTTGCAAGGAGCAAAGCACATAATTTGGGATACCTTATCTATAGAAATCACTAAATTCAGGCACTATTTGAAATTTGTTTATGATCAAAGCATATTGATCAATTTGGCCAATCAAAGATTGAAGTTAGTAAATGAAACTATGGATAGAAAACCCCTTGCCACAGCCTAGAATGCGTTAAATTTTTTAAATTCATTGTTGTACCAAAAGTTGCATGATATAGGAGTAAAGGACAGAATAGCATTGGTACTGTGGGTGAAAAGGTTTATCCATAAACACCATCTGATGAAAGCAGTACAGGACAAATGTGGTGAAATGGTCTCATAGGTTAATGATTTCAAACAGGATTTCAAAGAATTGTTTGAGGACGACCTTCCTTCCTTTTGGGATGACGAGGGATGAATTATTTCTTAGGAACACTATCACAACCCATTGGTACAAATCCGCATGAATCATTCCAAGTTCAACGATCTGGAAAAAGGGCTGATAGGAAAGGTCATCGTGGATAAGCTGACAGAGGATTTCAATATATTACAGAAGTTCCTGATCATCAGGGGTGGATTGTCTAAGGTTTCATATGAATCTTACATGGAGCTGGAGGTGTCAATTCGAGAGATGATGGAATATGATATTCCAAGCACGGAGCAATGGAGAGCAATAGAGAGATTCGAGAAAAAGAATTATATACTTCATTCATGAAGACAGGTGTTGCGTGCTGAGGAGTTGCTCTAACAAGGCCATGTTATCAAGTTGATTTTAACTTAATGATTTGTTAGGATCGAAGCTAGTAGTTTATTCCTAGGAGTTAGGAATACAGTTACAAGACTTTGATTAAGCCGATCATTCAGTTATGAATCTTCTTGGAAGATAAATCAATTTCTGTATATAATTGCATCTATTTTATTTGATGGGGGTTGGAACCCATCTAGTTGTTGAATGATTTTGAAGACATTTATTTTTTGAATAACAAAGCGAATGCATAAGAATTATTAGAGATTCATGTGTCATTTATATTGTAGTCCGCATTTCTTTCCTTGTGTGATTGTGTTTTCTAGTGTAACACTCCATTCTTTTTTCTTCATTTCCGAAACACAGTGTTGAATGATTAGAATTCATAATGTTTATGCTCTGATCATCGTTTCAGATATTTTATACATTCTTATACTAAAGTTAATATAGAACTCATCTTTGATGCTCTGTATTAATGGGTTGTTCGTTGTCTCTTTTGTTTCATCTGAACTAAATGAATGACTGTGATGAAATGGTTATCTTGCCTTTGATAAATCTCATGTATATGTCTTTGTGATATCTTTATATGTATGCGACTCCATTTCCCAATGGTTATGTGTTGTTTCAACCATCTATACAAATATTTGAGTGTTGTTTTATATCTGGTCTTGTTAAATCTGTATTAAGAGATCCCTCTCTGGAAGAAAAACCAGTTTCTTTCTAAAGTGGTTTTGTTGTTACCTTCGAGATTTACCTTTACAAACTGGGTACATTCTGAGTGCTAACAGACATTACCATAGCCAAATTAAAATAATATATCTTATACTGTAAACCATATCATAGTAAAACAACATCAAAATCATATCATAAATCCATTTATTGCAAAGAGTTACAGGAATCAAATCCTATGGGCATGCAAGCCTAGTTTGTTTTATTTATTAAAATACATTTCATTACAACTACTTACATTAAAAACCCTCCTTTCCAGCCGAGGTCGTGACATTGATGTCCAGACCAAGGAAAATCCTTAATAACAAACCATATGTAATGTATATACAAAACAACAACGAAATACTATAACCATTCTCGCATATGCCATGCTACACATCAAATCATATGTGGGTTGTGGTTTATAAAATACATCCATTAAAATATAAATACACAGATTCCATTTACATATTAAACAACAAATTCCATCGAGGGTTTGTAAACCCTGGCCTCTACAAAACCCACTAATGCACATTGCTCACATAATTCATGGCCTCGGCCAAATTTTAAATCTAATACAAAGTGTCTACAAAATTAACCCTACACTATACTATCGCAGCAATGTGGGAAGGCGCATGCCATTCACAGCATCGCCTATACCCAAACTATCTATATCTCTACATTACAAACTAATTAATGTCATAATACATAGAACCTTCAAGCTGATGAATTCCCACATAAATCCACCATAACCACGGAATAAAGGCAACAAAATAGTACTATGCACATCATAACACAACTACATTTCGACCAAAAATCCGACGGTCGTATTGTCGGATTTTCGACACTTCCCTGTCGCATGTACGACACTATGATTTTTTTTAAGCATTGGTGGATTTTCGTCGGTTATCCGACATCTTTCCAATCTTTCGGTTAAGCGACAGATCAGTTTACCGTCGGTTAAATATAAATCGTCGGTTAAGTGTCGGTTAAGCGACGCTGGAGAATTAAAAAAAAAAAAACTACACTTACAGGTCGTCGCTTCTACAGCATGGCCGTTGGTTCACCAAAGAAAACCATTTCTTAACCAAAGAAAATTGTTGCTTAACCAAAGAAAATCATCACTTAACCGTCGCTTAACCATCGCTTACCCAAAGAAAACCATCACTTAACCAAAGAAAAACATCGCTTAACCTTCGCTTAACCAAAGAAAATCGTTGCTTAATCATCGCTTACCCAAAGAAAACCGTCACTTAACCTTCGCTTACCCAAAGAAAACCATCACTTAACCATCACTTACCCAAAGAAAACTGTCGCTTAACCAAAGAAAATCGTCGCTTAACCGTCACGTAAGCGACAGTATTGATTTAAAAAAAAAAATACCTACAGGCCATCGCTTAACCGATGGATATAAGTGTTTTTTTTTTTTAAATCACCTACAGGTCGTCGCTTAACCGACGGATATAAGTGTTTTTTTTTTAAAAAATCACTTACAGGCCATTGCTTAACTGACGGCTATAAGTGTTTAAAAAAAAAATCAACTATAAGCCGTCGCTTAACATTCCCTAGTCCCAGCGATTTTTCATTAGGTTGAGTATGTCTATCCAATCTCCAATTGTTCTCCTATCATATATTGTAGCTTGATTTTCCTCCATGGCAACTTGGGGCACTGGCTCTTGAAGTGAACTAGAAATATTAGTTTTCCAGTGGCAGAATATAGCATGTTAACTCCACATTGATCCATCAAGTAAAACCCAACAGAAGAAAATCCTTTCACATCAAAATGCTCCATAAGATATAACAATTAGGCTACAAAGTGAGAAATATCTCATTATCCAATCATGACAAATGAGTGAGAGGGACAACCATTATATAGGTTGTAGCCTCATTTTATTAAAAAAAAAATATTGATAAATCCCTAGGACCTAGCCTAGGGTTGGGTAACCAACAATAAAACCCCACATGAATCTAACAAACTTCTAAGTAACTTGATAAACAAAGATGGTCATAGCCACAACTACACTGCCAAAGATACCAAAGGACCCCTTTCTCTCAAATAATTCTTAACATTCCTAACAAACTAACCAAAATTGGTTAGATCCACTTTATTATTTTAACAAATGATGACTTTAACCAAACAAAAGTGAGTGGCAATGTGACTTTTCTTGGCACATAAAAATTTGTCCATGAAGTGGGAAACACTTTTAGAGTGGGGTTTGACTAACTCAAAAAATCCAGAATACACTAGACCATCATAAAGTAAAGATGCTATGAGGGTGGCAGCTCCTTGAAGTCCCTCAATCTTCCATAATAATGTTGTTTCAGAATCAACTCAGTAAGGAATAGCACAAGGTAAACTCAACATCATACTCAAGGTAAATTCGTTCCCAAAGTGAGCACAATGCTGAACATGAACATGATGCTTTCAAAGATGGACCTCCCCAACCATAAGACATGTAAAAAAACACATATCAAGCTTGAATATGCTTCCATTTGTTGCCATACCATTAAACAACACCAACAGATCTCCCTCCAGTCATGTGGCACAAACAATTGTCTCAGACTCGAATGTGATGCCCCTTAACCCTTCAGATTTCCAAGGGGAAAATATGTGGGTTAACATTGTCATACTATAAAACATGCTAAGAGTGAATGAGGGTTAGAGATATCAGATCACTAGAGGACCAAGTACTGTCTCTAACTAGGCACATCCTGGCACACAGACCATCTGACAAAGCTGAAGAACCTCTGACCAATGATCTATTGTGAAGCCACAAATCCCAACTTAGGAACTACTGATCAAAATCACCCCTGTTGAAAGAGGGGTAACACACAACACTCATTTAGCAGCCATCCTTTTGCCCAATTGCAAGAAAGTTGAAAGCAACAATCAAGTAAGTTAAATCAAAATGACACTGTTTACTACAACATTCAAGCCCATGGAGTGATCATTTTAACTCTGCAGCTTCATGGTAGAACCTATTAGCAAGAAGATGCAACTTCTCTCTTCTAGTTGCTATAACCATAGCCATGAGATATGAAATACATATTCATTTTTGTACACCCATACATAGATTGTTGTGGTTGATTCAAATGCAGAACTGGAGGGAGGCTTGGTTTACTGTGTGGTGGTTATATATATTGCCATAACAAAGCCCACTGAAGCCAACATGGTTGTCGCTTTCCAAGCACTGTCCAAGCAAAACATAATGTCTGTTGTGGCATATAAATTTGTTTAGTACAGTGTGTAATGGATCCCATGCTATGGATCAAGGAAATTCAGCTGTAAGTGACATACACTACATGGTTGAGGCAATTAAAAAAATATAGCATGCCTACAATTTAATCAATGAATAACAATGCTTTAGTTAATCCATTAGTTACTCCAGTGAACTGACTAAAGGAATGATCTGTGTAGGTTCTTATGGTATTTACCCACCAGCATTTCAATCAAGGTAGAACCCAATCTTATGGTTCTACCATCAATCCCCTTCAAACAGAAGTTGATGTAGGTGATTATTAGTTCCCACAAACAAACGGAGACTAGTAAATGGATTTTAGTACACCAACAATATTTTAACCCAACAATGAAACTAGATTTCAATCACACAGCAGCTAAATACCATTAGACAACAGAGATTTTACCTTGGAAACCCAAATGAGAAAACCAACATTTGGTGTGGATTTTATTTTGTTTTGGAAATTGTTACAAGGGTGAGCTATGCATTCCCAATAAGGTATTTAATTCGTTCTTACTCACTGATAAGATTGCAAATGGATTTGGCTTAGAGACAATCTTCAATCTTCAAACAGATATCTTCTCCCAAGTCCCTCATGTTTCTTAAACTATCTTTCTTCTTCATTTCCTCACCAACTGTCTTCCTCTCTCTTCCTGTCCTTTAACTCCAGCAACATTTTTTTTAAAGAGTTAGTTGGAATGCCAACCATCAAGATGATTTATTTTGTCTTCTTGTGGTTTTTGGCTCTTGGACAATATAGTTCAAGATTTCCCAAAACTAGGTCTTTATTGCAAAGTCTAAAATGTGAGATTTTTAATTTGGATCCATTTTGGATCATTAGCTACAAACACTTCTTCTATCAAAGGTTGGCCTAGCAGCCCAAGTTTGTTGTCATTTTCCAATTGTTGTGTGGGCTAGTCTCTCAGTTTAATTTGTGGGCCAGTTTGTCAGTTTAGTTGTGTGGGTTAGTATGCTAAATTAGTTGGTTCATTACTTATCAAGTTCTATTTTACTGGTAGTGTAATACTTTGGCTTATGTTCTATCCTAGAGACCTTTGTCAGTAGCTATGTTTTACATTAGTTTTCACAAATAATTGGGAAGACAAGCCTATCCCTTTATAGTAGCATTGATCTATGATCAATTACCACATAGATTGTTAGATGTCAGCCATGTAAAAGTAAATGCAGCTGGAAAATTTCAAGGGTAAACTTGCATGGATTAAAAAATCCTTGACATATGTTACAAATCTTGACCTATCAATAACTCATCTATGCAATCAGTAACAAGATTGTTATCACTTATTACATTAATAAAAATCGGTGTGAATATCAAGCTTACAACTGTAATGAAAGAGCGAACAGTTCAAAAGACTTTGAGAAATCTAGTAATTTGCATCCTGCACAAAATTAAGAGCTTCTCTGGTCTAGCCTAGAAATCAGAGATATAAACTTGCAGGCAATTAAATCATTTTTCATTTTTGGGAATTTCCTCTAGTAAAGCCATTTTTGGCAATCTGCAAGATTGGTCAAGCTTCAAGAATATGCTGGAGGAAATTGTGGCAGCTAGTGAATTAGAGAGTTCTTTGTGTGAAAACTTAAAAAGTGAGGAAGATGGATTGACATTGAATACCATGCCAGTGCCCCAAGTTGCCATGGAGGAAAATCAAGCTACAATATATGATAGGAGAACTGATCTCTTAACTTGGCAGTTTGCTTATACATGTTTAACTTGGAATTTATTATACACAGGGCCTGTGTTGTGCTTCTCTATCTCTAGGACTATGGGAATAATATCTGTCACGTGATCTAAATTGCATGACATAGAATTTTATATATTTAGGGCCAGCATGGCTTCCATGAGATCATGAAGGAGATGGGGTTGTAGACTTAACTTCTATTGCTTTGTCGTGTAACCTTCACTCAGAGCATTTTTCCTTAATTGTTGAGTGCAGCAAGAAGAATCAACTAAATGTTATATTTCCATAGGCAGGTCACTCGCTAGAGGATCTAATATCTATTGCAAGTTTTCTACATGCACAAGGTTTAAAAACAAGGCCCGTGGGGGGAAAGTAATGGCCAACTGCTAGCAAGGATGGGCTGGGAGTAAATGATGCAGAATCTGCAAGTAGGCATGAAGATGATGCTCTTTTTGGAGATCTATTTTCAGAGGCTAGCAGGCAAGTAGTCATCTCTGATGGACATGAACAGCCCTGCTCTGCAAATGACAGTGTTTCTGACTCCAGTAATATTCCTTTACAAGGAGCTTTTGAAGTGCTTAGTTTTATTAAAGAGTGCTTTTTTTCTCCAGATTGGCATTCTTCTATTTACAAAGAAGCCTGTCACCAACTTAATGAAGAACATGTCAGTGCTCTTTTACGAATGCTACAGCCACAAATTTCAGTTGATGAAAGAATGGAGGGGGATAGTGTTTCAGATATGTCCTATGAAAAACACTTCCTTGAACATTTTCACAAAGCATGCTTTAACCTGTTACATGAACTTGTTATGCGGCGTGCCTTATCCATCGAACTTGAAGAACACCTAGTAAATCAAGTTCTGAAGGTAGAGGATGGGAGGTTTGCTTATACTGATGATGCTCTTGTTCTTGTAGCTCGCATTTTTATTATAAGGACATACACAGGGTCCATTTTGGGAGATGACTCCTTAAGACTCAAAATCTGCAAAGGCTGCACTGGTTTTATTGTTGAGAAAGTGAAAGCTACATATTCAGGGTGCTTAAATATTCAAGAAGTTTATGCAAGTATTCCA
>LPNX011190941.1:228288-247219 GCA_001517045.1 Pseudotsuga menziesii | reverse complement strand
AACGCATTTTTAGGGTATTCTTGGGCATTTTCAGACTTTGGTGTCTTCTATAAAGTTTTAGCTAACTAAAATACCTTTCCAACGGCGTAGAAATGAGGTCAAACGGAGTTACAGAACTCAAGATATGGGTCCTCCAAGATAGGTGTTTTTATAGTGACTTCCATGAGATGCCGACATGCGAGGAAATCATGGGAAATTGGTCACAGGCAGAGATGTGTCATTTTGGGCTATAACACTAGGAAGGTATTCTCTCGACACAATTCATCAGCACAAGTCTTCGTCATCGGATCATCATTACTGAATCATCATCAAGTCCACCATCATCAAGTCTGGATCATCATCAAGTCCACCATTATCAAGTCTAGATCATCATCAAGTCTAAATCATCACTGCTTTCGTTATCTCGAACAAATGGTGCTATCTCTCAATTCTACTTGTCACGGGAAGTTCTACAGAGCCAGCCCTTTTTCATGTTAGTTTTAGGCATAGCCTCCATGTAGGTATTCTTCTTCTTCAGCGCTTACATCTAACAATGGGAGGCCCAGCCTGCCACCATGTCGGAAAGGCCCGCCCAGCACTTATATCTGACCATGGGAGGCCCATCTTGCCACCATGTCAGAATGGCACGCCCAACACTCACATCTGACCTCATCATGTCGAAAAGTCCCAGCACTCACATCTGACCTCATCATCTCAGAAAGGCTCGTCTAGCACTCACATCAGACCACATCATGTCAAAAAGGCCCAACACTCACATCTAACCTCATCATGTTAGAAAGGCTCGTCCAGCACTCACATCTGACCACATCATGTCAGAAAGTCCCAACACTCACATCTGACGTCATCATGTCAGAAAGGCTCAGCACTTACATCCGATCATGGGAGGCCCAACCTTCCACCATGTCGAAAAGGCTTAGCACTCGCATCCGATCATGGGAGGCCCAGCCTACCACCATGTCAAAAAGGCTATGCACTTACATCTGACCATGGGAGGCCCAGCTTGCCACCATGTCAAAAAGGCTCTGCACTTACATCTGACCATGGGAGGCCCAACCTGGCACCATGCCAGTGTGGAAATTGAACCCAAGTGATAGAACAATTACCCTCACAAAATTGATAATCAAACATGCAAAATTAACATCAAAGGAGACTGAAATTGGAGAATAACACTAATCTGTATTGAATAAGTGTACAATAGCAAACCTTGTGAAGTAATAGGATGCTGCAATATATAATTACATGAGAGATTCGAATGCATATGGATGCCATTCGAAATAGTCAAAAAGTAGGCTTACTAAATCTAGTCAAATCCCCCATAGGTGCATAAAACAGTTTCCAAATCCACTAGGATGCTCACAAATTGGAAAAGTCAAGTAGGCAAGCTAATAAGGGATGGAAAGACAACTCATACATGCTTTTATTAGGAGAAAATGATGGAGGATGATGTGGGAAAAAAACAAGTCAACTACACCTAGTCTTGCTTTCCCTTTTGCCTTAATTCTCAATAAAACAGGCAACTTTACAGAAAAAGCAGATAAGCACTTTGGAGGATCTGGAATAAAGCAGACATGCTAAATATGGTTTCTAGGAGGTTTCCCAAGCACTCCATGACTCAGTTTTAGCAAGTGTTGACTTCTATGACATGTAGAAGGCAACTAGCATAGAGTGGAATATAGGAGACTAGGTAATAAGACAAAAATGATTTCATTAATGTCTAAGGTAGGTAACTTTGGGTTGATTATTCTAACACTCCCCGTAAGCCTGACTTTATGAGTAAATATCATAAAACTATAGGGCCTAGCAACAAGGCTTAGTCACCCTTTACATAATGCATGTCCATTTAACCAAGGAAAGAGGCAAAAACCCAGTGGAAAAATCCTCCCTTAAACATGGACAGTAAAACAAAATTTGAAAATCTTGTCATCAATCATGCTTCACAGCATGATCAGCAATCCCCAGCAGTGATTTGAGATTGTTGAATGTCTTCTCACAAAAAACTTTGGTGAAGATGTCTGCTACTTGTTCTGAAGATGCACGGAAGAGTAGGTGAATGGTGCCATCATGCACAAGTTGTCTAATGTAGTGCATATGGATCTCAATGTGTTTAGTTCACTGTCTCTGAACTGGATCATTGCAGATTCGAATGGTGCTCTGATTATCACAATAGAAAATAGTTGAAAACTCGGATTCGAAGCCACATTCTCCAAGTATTCCCTGCAACCATAAACATTGAGTTGTTGCATTTACAACTCCTCTATACTCTACTTCTCTAGATGAGAGTGTTATGGCACTCTCCTTCTTGCTTGACCAGCTGATTGGTCCTTCTGCAAGCATGAACACATATCCTGATGTTGACTTTTGATCTGTGTTGTCACCTGCCCAATCACTGTCAGTAAACCCAATCAAATCAAGATCATATTTAGCTTTGTAGAAGATCCCATGAGTTCTTGTTCCTTGAACAAAGTTAAGGATCATTTTGGTTGCTCTCCAATGGATCTCATAAGGCTAATCCATGTATCTTGAAGCCACACTAATGCATAAGATAGATCAGGTCGAGTGTGTGTAAGATAAAGCAAACACCCAATCAACTGCCTATACAGTGTATTATTTACCATAAGAGAAGAACCTGCTTCTTCAAGCTTAACTCTTGAAAGGAAGGGAGTCTTGCTTGGCTTGCAATCTTTCATGTTGAACTTGTTCAGCAAATCTAAGGCATACTTGGACTGATGTACTTTGATTCCATGTTGGGATTGAGCAATTTCGAGACCCAAGAATTGGCTCAACAATCTCAAATCAATCATAGAAAATGCATGGTTCATTGCATCCTTCAAGGAGGCAATCTCTTTCTTTGAACTTCCTGTAATCAGAAGGTCATCCACATACAAAACAATAATCATCAAAGAACCATGAATCAGCTTCAAATAAACATTAGGATAATACTTGCATCGAACAAAACTCAATGACAGCAGAAAGCCATCAATCTTGGCATACCAAGCCTTGGGGGCTTGCTTGAGCCCATACAATGATTTCTTTAACTTGCACACAAAAGATGGATTAGAAACAAACCCTTGAGGTTGCTCCATGTAAATCTCTTCAATGAGATCTCCATTTAGAAAATCACACTTCACATCCATGTGATATACCTCCCACTACTTCGAAGCTGCAATGGCTAAAGCTAGCCTTATGGAGTCCATCTTTGTCACTGGTGCAAAGGTTTCATTGTAGTCAATACCATGTACCTGTGAGTAGCTCTTGGCTACCAATCTTGCCTTATATTTCAAAGGTGAACCAACAGCAGCAAACTTAGTTTTGAAAACCCACTTACATTGAACTAGCTTCCTCCCTGGGGGAAGATCAACCAGTTCCCAAGTGTTGTTCTTCTGGAGCGAGCTGAATTTTTCTTTCATGGTTGTTTGTCATCCTGGATCGTGTGCTACATCTTCGTATGTCTGTGGATCTGATTCAACCATCAGATAGCACTTCTCAGCAAATAAGGGATCTTTCATACACAGGGCACTCTCAAACTGAGATCTAGTCCTCCTAGTGTCACTAGGATTTCTAGATAGTTCCCCAGCTGCATGAATGGTCTTTGCTGCCCATTTTGGTCTTGTAGGACTGTCAGGATCTGCAATCAAATCATCATTATCATACATATCAGAATCAACAAACTCATTAGTCTCTCCACTTTCAATCAATGGATCTGGTGGTGAAGAAGACTCTCCAATTTCAACTGCTACTAAAGGCTCTTCTTGGAACTAAACACTTCTTTCAATGAAAGCTTTGTTAATGCTCAAGTTGATCAGCTTGTACCCTTTTGAATCTTCAGAATACCCAACAAATAGGCACTCTTGGCTTTGGGGCTGCAAAGCCTTTCTCTTTTCAATTGGAATTCTAGCCCAAGCCTTTGAGCCAAAAATCTTGAAATGGGTCACATATGGCTTGTGCCCACTCCAAACTTCGAAAAGAGTCATACCATCAAACTGCTTATGAGGCACCATATTTTGGATGTAGGATGCACAATTTATATCCTCAACCCAAAAATTTGGTGGCAAAGTCTTAGCATCCATCATACAGATTGTCATCTCCTTCAGTGACCTGTTCTTTCTCTCAGCAACACCATTTTGTTGTGGTGTGTAAGGGATCGAATGCTGCATCTGAATACCTACATCTTTATAATACTGAATGAACTCAGACTTGACATACTCACCACCATTGACAGATCTGAGGATCTTGAGTCTCCTCCCAGACTGATTTTCAACCAAGGCCTTAAAGACTTTGAAGAGGTCAAAAACTTCAAACTTATGCTTTAAGAAGTAAACCCAACAATACCTGGAAAAGTCATCTATGAATGTCAGTGCATATTTGGCTTGACTCATGGATATATGAGGAAATGGACCAGCAATGTCATTGTGGATCAACTCAAGAGGTGCAGAGGTTCTCTCATGACTAGCTCACTCTGGGTGTTTTCCTAGGATACAACCTTGACAGACTCCCTTGGAAAACTTGATCTTTGGTAACCCTATGACCATATCTTTTTCACTCAAATCAGAAAGATACTTGTAGTTAAGATGGCTAAATCTTTCATGCCAAAGCTTGCTTGCCTCATTAGCATGAATCAGAAGAGCATAGGGGTTTGAGTAGGGTAGAAAATGGAAAAACATATATACCTTCGAAGTGTGATCAACAACACCTTTTGCTATGACTTTACCATTCAAAATCTCTATGATTTCAACACCATCAAGGGAGAAGATGACCTTCTTTGGAGACCCTGTGTGAGTCATCTAATACACTGACAAGAGATTAGAGGCAAGACCTGGAACATACAACACATTATTGAACTTACCAAGGTCAAGATCAACCCTTCATTTTCCCAAACTGTCAGTGAGAGAGTTATCTCCCAAAACTATTGGTGGACCTTTCGACATGTCAAGAGAGGTGAATGCCTCTTTTGTTGAAACCATATGTCTAGAAGCTCCAGAGTCTATGATAAAGCTAGGTGAGCTTGATGTGCCAGCAACCAAAGCATGTACTCTCTCTCTCTGTCCTCTAAATTTGATCCTCCTTCCCTTTTCTTTGAGCAATCAAGAAGGGAGATGTTATTCTTCTCCAAGAGTTAGGTCAACATGTCAATTTGCTTCTTCATACAAGAGCTTTCAGGATGATAGCCCTCACTGCATTATGCGCACTTGCTCATTTCTCCTTTGTTCTTCTTCTTCTGGAAGTTCTTCTTGGAACCTTGCAGTTCCTCTTGAGACTTGTTCTTGTCTCTCTTTTGCTCAGGTGGCTTTTTAGCTTTTTTCTTGCTTTTTGAATCCACCCTTGAATCTCCAGCAACCAAAGCTTGGTCTTTAGAAAGTTTGATGGTGCCCATCATCGCCAACTTATCTTGTTTCTGTGTGAGGGATTCCATGAACTCTGCAAGCTTTAGGCATCTTCCAGGCTCGAGCTGTCAACTTGGTGGCATGGAAGGTCGAAACAAACATTGAATAGTCAGGGCCAAGCTTCGAGAGTATGGCCAAAACTAGTTGCTCCTCTTTTTCAATCCCACACTATTTTAGCTGCAAAACAAGGGCTTTAAACTTGGAAAAATAGAGTTGCAAGGATTCGAAGCTGCTAAGACTTAAGGAGATCAGTTCATTCTCGATTTGATGTCCTCTCATCTCATCTGTCTTACCAAAAAGCTCTACATGCTTCTCCCACACTTCATTAGGTGATGTCAATCCATCAAGATGGAAGAGGAGGTCTCTTGAAATGCTCAGACACAAAAGACCATGGGCCTCATCCCTCCTGTTGTGTCATTTTATTTTCTCTGCAGCTACATTGGGCTCTGCCTCAGTTGCCATAGTAACCCTGTAGAGACCTTTCGCTCTCAATAATATCTCCATCTCAGCTTTCCATTCAAAGAAATTAAATGGAGTCAAGATGATCTTCTGAGATTGGTCCATAGCTCAAAAGTTGTGCCCTTCAGTCAGCAGAATATGCTCCCAGTCAAGATGTCGAACCTGCAATAGCAATATAGAAGGAGAGAAATCAATCTACAAAGGCTCTGATACCATGTGAAATTGAACCCAAGTGATAGAACAATTACACTCACAAAATTGCTAATCAAACATGCAAAATTAACATCAAAGGAGACTGAAATTGGAGCATAACACTAATCTGTATTGAATAAGTGTACAATAGCCAACCTTGTGAAGTAATAGGCTGCTGCAATATATAATTACATGAGAGATCCAAATGCATAAGGATGCCATTCGAAATAGTCAAAAAGTAGGCTTACTAAATCTAGTCAAATCCCCCATAAGTGCATAAAGCAGTTTCCAAATCCACTAGGATGCTCACGAATTGGCAAAGTCAAGTAGACAAGCTAATAAGGGATGGAAAGACAACTCATACATGTTTTTATTAGGAGAAAAGGATGGAGGATGATGTGGGCAAAAAACAAGTCAACTACACCTAGTCTTGCTTTCCCTTTTTCCTTAATTCTCAATAAAACATGTGCAGCTTTACAGAAAAAATAGATATGCACTTTGGAGGATCTGGAATAAAGCAGACATGCTAAATATGGTTTCCAGGAGGTTTCCCAAGCGCTCCATGACCCAGTTTTAGCAAGTGTTGACTTCTATGACATGTAGAAGGCAACTAACATAGAGTGGAATATAGGAGACTAGGCATTAAGACAAAAACGATTTAATTAATGTCTAAGGTAGGTAACTATGGGTTGATTATTCTAACAGTCAGAAAGGCTCTGCACTTACATCTGACCATGGGAGGAACCAATCCTACCATGTTAGAAAGGCTCTCGGACTCATCACTTCCCTTTGGGGGGAACCTCGATCTGGAGAACACCAAGTTTCTCCCTGAACTACTCAAACTTCACTCTAGTTAATGGTTTGGTCAACACATCAGTTATCTGCTCGTCCATTACAACATATTGGAGCTTCATTGCTCCTCTCTGCACTATACCCCTAATATAGTGATATTTGATCTCGATATGCTTTGACTTGTCATGGAACACAGGGTTCTCTGACAACTTCACACAACTCTGGTTGTCGCAGTATATGCAAGTAGCATCCAACTGGAGATCAAACAAATTATATAGTAGCTTCCTCAACCACACTGCCTCACAGCTAGCCGAACAAGCTGCAACATACTCTGCTTCGGTTGTACTCGATGCCACACAGGATTGCTTCCTACTAAACCAAGAGATCACACTTGATCCCATACTGAAGCAGCACCCTAAAGTGTTCTTCCTATCAATGGCACCATCTGCCCAATTCGAATCCACATAACCTTCCATGTTAATCTTCTGAGTCACCTCATACTTGAGCCCATAATCAATTGTACCCTTCAGGTACCTCATAATATGCTTTGCAGCAATTAGGTGAACATGTCTCGGATCTGTCAGGAACTGACTCAATGTGTTCACAACAAAGCAAATGTTTGGTCTCGTATTCGTCAGGTACTTCAAGAACCCAATCAACTGACGATACAACGTAGCATCGACCGACTCTGATGAAGCATCACTCAATAGCTTCAAATTTGATGCCATAGGTGTGGTCATGGTCTTGTAGTCCATCATCCCGAACCTCTTCAGAATCTCTACCGCATACTTTCCTTGTCCTAGGGAGATTCCATCCGCATTTTGCCACACCTCCATGCCTAGAAAGTAATGCATCATCCCCAAGTCCTTCATCTCGAACTCAACAGCCAGCTTCCTCTTTGTGTCTGCAATCAACCCATATGCACTTGTTAGAAACAGGTCATCTACATATAGTAGGAGCATCATTGGGTTCCCTTCTTCAACCTTGTAGTAAAGGTTGCAATCTACTTTACTCTTGGTAAAGCCCAAACTAGTCAGGAAGCTGTCAATTCTGTCGTACCATGTCCTGGGTGTTTTTTTTAAACCGTACATGGCTTTCTTCAATTTACACACGAGTCTCCCTGTCATGTGTCTCAAAACCAAGTGGCTCCTCCACATACACTTCCTCTTCTACTACACCATTCAAGAAAGCAGTCTTGACATCCATCTGGTGTACCTTCCATTTCATTACTGCAGCCAACGCAAGTACTGATCTGATGGAAGTGTATCTAGCTACAGGTACAAAAGTCTCTTCATAATCTATCCCTTCTTTCTGGGAGAAGACACGAGCCACAAATCTTGCTTTATATTTCTCTATGCTACTATCTGCAGCATGCTTGATCTTGTAGATCCATTTGGAAGTCACAACAGACTTCCCTTCTGGTCTTGGAACAACATCCCAGACATCATTCTTCATGATCGACTGATACTCCTCGATCATAGCATCCTTCCATTCTTTCTTCTCTGTCACTTCTTCATAGTTGGAAGGTTCTTTATCAATGATGTCACATAATAGGGCTACATATCTAGAGTAGAACCTAGTTCTCTTCCTTTCTATGTGCATTTCTTTTGAAGCCCCATATTTCTCTGCACCTTGGATAGCCTCTCGTACCCATGCAGGTTTCCTCTTGTGAGGATTCTTCTCCTGAAGTAGATCTACAGGTTCCCGGGGTTCTTCCATTTCTCGATCTTCTTCTGGAATTGCTTCATCCATGGTTGTATCTCGGATCCTGGGTATTTTAGTTTCTTCAGGATCTTCAACTGGTCTCTTCCTGGATTTGTTGTAAGATGTGTCTTCATCAAATGTTACGTCTCTGCTGATGTCGATCTTCTTGAATCCTGGGAAGTATATTCTGTAAACCTTCGAGCTTTCATAATATCCCACAAATATACCCTTCTTTCCTGAAGGATCTTACTTTGTCCTCTTTTCTTTAGAAATGTGTATGTATACTGGACAACCAAATATTCTGAGATGACTGACTTCTGGTTTCTTGCCAGAAAATACTTTTTTAGGTGTCTTGTTCTCGAATACTCTGTGTGGAGTATGGTTTTGTACATACACAGTTGTCCTGGCAGGTTCTGCCCATAGATGCATAGGAAGATCTTGATCATGAAGCATTTCCTTTGTTGCTTCCATGATCGTTCTATTCTTTCTTTCTACAACCCCATTCTGTTGTGGATTACATGGAGTGGTCAACTCCCTCTTAATCCCCGAATCTCTGCATAATTCCTTGAATTCATTTGATGTGAATTCTCCGCCATTGTCTCATTGAAAAATCTTGATCTTCTTCTCTGTGTGGTTCTCGATCAAGGCTTTGAATTCCTTGAACTTGTTGAATACTTCATCCTTGTTATTCATGAAGTATATCCATGTCTTTCTAGAAAAACCATCAATGAAAGAAAAATAGTATACATACCCACTTAATGAACTAGATGACATTGGACCGCATACATCGGAGTGAATGATTTCCAAGATTCCTTTAGCCTTGCTTTCGCTACTTGGAAATGTCTTCTTTGTGTTCTTTCCTTTCGCACATCCCTTGCAAACTCCTTCATGTTTTGCCTCCATTTCTGGAAGACCTTCAATAGCTTTGCTTGCAAGTGGTAGTGCTCTATAGTGCACATGTGCAAGTCTTCTGTGCCAAATTTCATCTGGCTCTACCGAGTCATGGACCAAAGCTTGTTTTGGTTGGCCCTTCAATTTGTATAGACCTCCCTCTTGCTCTCCAATTACTATTGCATCGTCAATAGTCTTTTCTTTTGGCCACATGAGAATCTGGCCATCTATAAATGCAACCCTCATGTCTTTTGCATCCAATGCAGAGATGGAGAGAAGGTTCTTCTTTAGTCCTAGTACAAATAGGACATCCTTCATTTTCATAGACTTTCCAGAGTCTAGTTTGTAGGAGGATTCACCACTACCTTTTATAGGATAATGGTAGTCATCACCAAGTTTCACCTTGTGTGGTGATTCATGTTCAGATAGTTTCACAAAGGATTCCTTGAATCTCATCATGTGTTTGGAAGCCCCACTGTCAATAAGCCAATCATTATTTCCATGTGTGATTGTTCCCGTGAGGGCAGAGATCAAAACATATTCTTCATCACTTAAAGAAACATCATTGTCTTGTTTGATTCGCTTCTTGGAAGGCTCATCATCCTCTACAGCATGAGCATGATGTCTTTTCTTGTTTCCCTTCCTCTTGTGAGATTTATCTTTGTTTCTAAGACAATCTCTTGCAAAGTGTCATCTTTCATCACATGTAAAGCATATGAACTTAGACCAATCTTTGTTAGATTTTCTAGGGTTATTTCTCTGGCGAGTGTGCTTACCTTTGTGATAGTTTGTTCTGCTTTTCTTGGATTGTATTGTGAGAGCTTGATCTTCACTTCCCATCTTTTCTTCTCGAGCTAAAATTCGAGCTTCTTCTTGTGAGCATTCTTCCCACAGTCTGCTAAACTTGACTAGCTTCTTTCTGGCACAGATCCCTTGAATGAAAGAGTCCCATGCCCTAGGGAGACCATTCAAGGTGGTCATCACAATTTATGCATTCTCTACCTCTTCATCTACTACTTCAAGTTGTTCCTTGATCTAAGAGACCCTTGTAAAGTAAGATTGTATAGTCTTCGCATTCTGGATCTCTACATTCTTCAATTGATTTCTCAGAGTCATCTTCCGATTTATGTTCTTCCCTTCAAATAACTTGGTCAAGGCATCAAACATCTCTTTGAGTGTCTTTAGGGAAGACACCTGAGGTATGAGGTGATCTTTGATTGAATCAGCAATAATCCTCTTAGCCATGACCAATTTCCTTTTGTGTAAGGCCTTAGCCTCATCTCCCTCTAGAACTGGAACCTCTCCATTTATGTAGGAGTCCAATTCATTTTCTTCCAGGACCAAGGAGATCCTGTACTTCCAGGCTTAGAAGTTGTCAGCTCCTTCAAGCTTTTCATCAAGCTTGGTATGATGAGACATCTTAACAAAGAACCTCAAATGGAAATACAAAAGATTTAGATCTTACCAGTTTAAGATGTCTGAACTATATCTGGAGCTGGAATTCTGGTTCATGAGTAGATTAGTGTTTGACTTTCCCGAAGTTCTACCCAACCAAAAAATTTGATTTTCATCTCTAAACTTCGATTTTGGGGAGGAGATCAATCTTGGCCTGGGCTCACTCAAAAATTCCACTTATGTGGAAAGCCCTAATTTCCCGCAGTAATGTCGAGTCAAAAACTGAAAATGCTCAGAATCAGATTCTGCTTCGACAGAAAGATGCGCCCTAGAGAAGAGAGTCAGCCTAGCCTCCTTTTTGTTGATAATCTGTGGAGAGAGAGATCCAAAAAGTAGGAAGCCCTAGCTTCAACAGTTGCACAGTGTCTTCTTCTCACATTAGCTCTGATACCATGTTAGATTTTTATCATTTAAGCTATATGATCTTAGGATCTTATTTGAGAGAATGACAAGCACAGCAATCAATCACAAAAGACAATGAACAGAAAGATTTTCCTCGGGGAAACCATAAAGGAAAAAACCCCACAACTTCCTTAGAGATAGAATGAGCACCAAAAGTAAAACCCAAAGATACAAAGATGATTTCCCGACAGCAGTTGTCTCTCTCTTTCTTGTCCCAGCTTCTTCTCTTTCTCAATTCTACGCTACAACTGAGTGTGAGTGACTGTGTGATAAATAGAGAGGTTCACTCTCTATTTATACTAGTTTCCGACTTGACATTAACTCACCAGGGTCGACTTCTCTAGGAGAGTCTAACAATCCTAGTGCCCCACAACTGCGGGGACTTTAACCCTTGAATAATGAGGGTTACCCTCTATGACTTTACATGACTTGATTACATTAATGATTCTCCCGATAGGAACATCGGGGTATGACATAACTTGATTACATTACTGATACTCCCGATAGGAACATCGAGGTACAATACATAAGACATACAAGTGAATACATTCCGAAGTTATAAATGCATCAACAGTTTGATCATGCTAGGACCCTCAATCCAACTCTACTCTAACGAATGACTTTGTATTTTCGGGGCTATTATAGACATTCATAATTTTAAAAATATTTAAAATTAACATTAACTTTTTTGAAAAAATAGTTGTACACAAAAATAATCCTTTCTCTACAACTACTCAAATTTTTTTAAGGAAATTTCATCAGTTATGTAACCAACACCTGAACTTATATTTTGCAATAAAAATAAAATAACACTATTTAAAAAACTAGAATATCACATGGTGATACAAAAAATCCTTAAATAAAAATTAAATATTCTTGAAACTAATTTTATTTCCTACATTTCTTCTTAAATTGAATTTTAATTCATTGTGGAAGTACCTCGATCATCCCTCCAAGTCCTCCAAGTCAACATATTGTAGTTTCTCCATATTTGCATTGCCACCGACACTTCATGAAAGGCCATTATTAGCTTGCACTCATCCATAAGCTTTTCTTTGTAAAAATAAAAACATTTTGTTTTTGTTCCACTATTATGCTTTTGAATATATATCATAAAGAAAGGTTAGCATAAACCGTTATTAACAAAATATAAAAAATGAAGTTCAATCTATGATTATTTGGGTATAAAAAGATGGAGTTAGATCCATTCTTAATTGGGTCATTATTAATGTTGTGAGAAACATACATTAAAAGAATTCAAAAAATAAGGCTACACAATATTGAAGATGATCTATAATCAGTTTGTTTTCATTTTTAAAAGAAAAACAACTTCCATTGAAAGGGAGTTTCTTTTATTGTCTTTTCATCATAACACTATGCTGGTATGATATACACCTCATATATGACAACATTATGATTAGGTTTACCAATACATTTGTTTTGCATGAAAATATAAACTATAGTATACAAAGACATTTTAGAATTGTCTTAATGGGAATATCCAACCAATGCATTTGTTTTTTATGAAAATATAAACCACATTATACAAAGACCTTTTGTAGTTGTCTTAATTGGGATACCCAGCCCTTTAAAGAGTTGAAGATCTTTCACCAGATTTATGGTAGCTCATTAAGCATCCCTTGCCATGTTAAAGAAAGTATCTGTTTCCAGAGCTCAAAGAAGGCTTTCACTTTTCTTTCCAATGGATTTTTTTTCCTTTTCGCCCGTCCAGGTTATCCCTTAATGAAAAGAAGCATTTGACTTGACTAGAAAAGGGAAGGCCCAAAAAGTAGGTTATCATTACTTGAATTAGTATAGGGACGGCCAATAATGAAAAAGCTAAAAGAATCTTCCCTTCCCTTTTAGAAGGAAGCAAAATATAACACACAAAATAAATAATGTTATAAATTGCTCTGTGTATATTGATAGTGAATAACCTTTGTCCTTTTTAATTCAACTTAGTGAATTGACTTGAATAGTTGTTTTATCGGAAGCCTCCTTGCTCTAGAGAATAAGGCTGGCATATGAATATCAGCAATCGTGGTAAGATGAAAAACTCCACATCGCCATAAGGTCTTCGTGTACTATTCAAACGTAAGGTCCTTAGATGGGAATAAACAGAATATTCAGTATCTCGGTCCTAATGGTATGATGAAAAACTGCACATCGCCGTAAGGTTTTCAAGCACGATGAAAACGTATGGTCCATAAATGGGAATAAAAGGAATATTCAGTCAGAATTATTATTCATTGATGTTCTTAGGCGACTATGACGTGCATTACTTATCTGCCAGCTTGCATATGGATGTCTTCATGGACTTTTTGAAGTTGCCACATTGGCAAGAGCCACTTTTCCAAAGATGTCCAGTTCATTGATTTGATTCCAATGACTGCGTCCGGATCGATGAAGAAGGAATGCCAATGTGTTTGGAATTCTACACGAGTAGGTCATGCACACCACGGATCTGTGAAAACAGGAGCCCAGATGATTTTAATTATTATTTTCAATGGGCCATCTAACATTTCAGATTTGTTGTATTCTTTTTGTCATGTTCTGAATGTTTTTTTTATTATATGGATTTCAATTTAAAATTTTAAAATCAATTGCTGGAGGAATCTCCACCGATCATCCCAATTATTCAAACGAAATTATAATATTAATGTCAGCATTACATTGCTTAGCACGAGGATTAGTTAACGGCATGCAAATATGATTCCATAGATTGCCGTCAGCCATGACACATTATTGCCATTGTTACTGCCATTAGCGTTTGCCATTTTCTGTTGGCAATTGTTTGACAAGCAAAATTGCAATTTTTGTCTCTCAAAATCTGAGTATTACTTCCAAGCTTTACTGTGGGCGCTGTTAGTTTGAATTTTACTGTGGGCGCTTTGACGAGTGAGTTGCGTTTCACGTTAGTGGAGAAAATAGGTTCGTGACAAGTGTGAAAAAGCATTATAATTTTTAGTATGGGAAATACAGAACAAATTAATATTTTTTAAATACGTCTTATATATAATAATCTATTTTATCAATACTTAATATATCTCACATTAAAATATCCATACCATATTCGCATTCATTCATTTAATTAAGCCGTTGCATCAAGCGATGTCAAAGTGCTTTACAGTTGAAAGGAGAAATTTATGTGTGTATTATGTATGTAACATTAATAAAAATCAAATCAAATACACACCTCAACAATAATATTTGAAAAAAAAATTAAAGGTTTCCATCAATATCAGATATGGCTGTACATATTATTTGCATAATGTTTATATCTGTTAATAAAAAATGGTAAAAAGATTATTTGCGAAGTAACGCTCACCACAAGGAAAATAGTTGGTTTGGATCATCCATTCATAGTAGATTCTTGGTGTAAATTATCCCACAAATTCCAGCTAAATAAGACGATCAAAGAATATTTTAACGCAACCAGAATCTATTTTGGCAGATATCGGCATGTTAATCAAAGTTAGCAGTGGTCATGTCAGCTTTTCAAGTGGGATAATGACCGGGAATAATCTAGACAATCACAGTGTTTTGGTCGGTCGGGACGGTCGACTATTGAGACCCACTTCCGGTGGTGATTTTGTCTGTTTGTATGTATGTAGTTTTGTTAGTCATATCTCACAACTCTTTCCCTTCCACCATTATCGATTTCATTCCTGAATGCTTTTTGCTGCATGAGTTCTGTATTGCCTGAGCATTTCATCAACTTTGTAATGTTTGCTCAGACGCATTTTCAAAAGTGGGTATCATTATTTTCTTCTTAATAAGCTCTCTTGTTTCTCTGATGACAAAATGGGAACGTGTAGCAGCAAAGATCGAATTGAAAAGTCAGTAGAATCTCCTTCGGGATCGCCAACTAGGCCAAGAAGCAATAATGTTAAGGTTCCAAAAAGTTCTTCTTTAGCAGATGCTCGCCATGAGTACTCAACAGTTGCAGATCATCCGCACCCAAAACCCAAGAATAATAAAGATGACGAGAACGACGATCATCCATTCTTCCCACATGTAAGTAATATTGCCTTCATACCTATCTAAGGCTTATGTTTAGCTCTCTACTAGGATATAGCACTGGATTCTCCGTAACTTCCTCGTATTTTTCAGAGAATTTGGTTAATTATCATTACATCAGTATTTCTTCAATCCTTGGTGTGTCCACACTCTTGTTGCCTACATAAGTCTTATTTTACTGCTTCCGTTTTGAATTTCTTACAAATGAATGAATTAAGCACCACCGTGATCTGTGAATGCTTCTGTTTTAACTTTTTCCACTCTTGTGATTTGTAATTTTGTTTAATTTTTGTTTAGGTCAAGTAATTATTATGCCTATAGGATAGGAGACATGGATCTTCAAGAACCCTCAAGTTCAATTAGAGAATTTTTCTTTGGGTAGTTTGATCTGTTGAAAAATCTTTAGATAAATAGATGGATAGGTTCTGATTGATAAAACAAAAGCAGTATGTATGTTAGCAAAACTGCTATTTAATTCTTTTAATGTCAGTGACAATTGCAGTTTTGTATTGAAGTTTTGGTTGCAATTGTTACAGCTGTTCTGAATTTGTCATTTAAATGCATCGATGTAATAGAATATGATAGGATATTTTTAGGGAGGCCCTGTAGGATCTATGGAATGGAGAATTTAAATTTATAAAAATAAAAACTGTAAAAAAAAACTGAAAGTTGTCTCTACCTTCTCTATGTACACTATCAATATCGAATTCTCAAGTTCTAAATCCTCTTGATAAATATAACTACCTACATGTTCAGAGGGCAAACTCAACAAGATATCTAAACTACTCATGTGATGTTCCTTGTTAGCCTGAACAGAATATTCAGAGCAATATAGACAGAAAGATAACTGCAGAAAGCAAATAAAACAAAACCAGGATATGGACCTGATTACACAGTTTATACTACTATATATATAGGGTATATCACCTGATTACATAGTTTATACTACTATATATAGTTTCTAACTAACGAAAACTCTAACCACCTAGTAGACCTCCATTAACGAGACCACAACCATTAACTTGTGGACATTTTTTAAAAGGGCCAACTTATATTTATTGGTTTCACACTCTAGCACCTCGTATACCTTATTTAATAGAAATGGTCACAATACATTAATAAACTGTTCTCCTAAATAGGGGAGTTAGGGTGGGACCCTAACAATTCAAATCTCCATACGTTATTGAGTGCTTCTGCGTTGCTTGTAAGTTGTACATAGGATATCCAACCAAAATCACATGCACATCGGTCCTTGGCTTTTTCTTTCATGCAAAGCAAGCATAGATGCTCTTCTCAATTAATATTTTTCAATGTTCATGTTTCCACTGCTAGATGATGAGAGTTTAGCCCGAATTGATGGATTATGTATTTTATGCATATTGCATGGAGAATTTCTATTGCAAGTATTGATGTCCCATCTAGGTGATCATTGCGTTGATTTCATTGATAAAATCTCGTCTTCTCATGAGGTTCCTACCAAAATTCCTTATACCTTAGTTTGAACAAAGTCTCAAGCTAATATCACACAGATCTACCTCTTCGATTCCCCATTTTTAATACATTTCATCCCTTCATAGTACCAACCAACCCTTATATTGAGTCACAAAATATTGCTCGGTTTGGCAATATGTTCATGTCCATATGCTTATTTTGATTAGATGTGTCACAGTATTATATTCATGTCCATATGCCTTATTTTGATTAAATATGTCCGGAATGGACATAATATTTCTCTCTCAGTTGTAAAATACTTGTTTCTGCTAGCATCATAGGGTAAGGGATTTGTACATTTACACATACTTCGGATAAGAATCATTTTTGGACTATCAACATTTTCTTCAAAGATTAATTTGATAGCCCTGAACTCCAAACAAATTTGTTGTCAGCACCATTTTTTTAAAGAGGTTCCTTAATTTTCAACTTCTCCACTAAATTTACTTGCATATATAGAATAAAGAGCTTCCATGCCTCCTCTTACATGTTTCTCCACACAAGCTCTAGCTATAACTAGAATAAAATTCCAGGCCCTTGTTCCATCTTTTTATCTTTGAATGTGACCGAAATATCTTTATCCCAACTACCAGTTACCATTACCTTTGTTTTGTTTACATTAACTACCATAATCAACACTTCTGATTGGCAATGTACTTAACCCAAGTACCAGTTACCATTACCTTTGTTTTGTTTACATTAACTTTTAAAAATCAATGCTTTTGAGTTTTGTTTTCGAGTTTTCCGGCCAGCTTTTAATTTTCTTTTTTTTTTCTTATATTGATTGAGGTCTTAGTGAAACCACAAATATAATGAAGTGATACGTATCATAGTTACATATATCGGTGATATATCGCCGACATCGCGATATATCGCGAGTCGATGGGGTCGGCGATATATCGCCGCTAATATATCATGATATTTTCCCGATAATTTAAAAAATCGCAATATTTTAATATATCGCGATATATTCCGATATTATCGCAAGTCGATGGAAAGTGTCGGCCTGCTGGGTAAAAATTAAAAAAATTTGCCGTTAAGAGGCCGCGGACGGGTTTTTTTTGTTCATTTGGACATTTTGGCTTGGAGGAAGTGGAGCTCTGACGTCTTGGGCGATCTTGGGCGATTTTCTACAAGAGAGGAAGGGGGCAATCAAGTTTCCATAGCATTTAATCAGGTATGTATTCTTAACTTTAAACTTTCATTATTTTTTATTTTGCTTGAGATTTGTTGGTTAATGTAGATTTAATGTAGGGTTTAGGTCTAGATTTAGTGTAGGGTGTAGATTTGCCATTACAATCATAGTCTATAGGGTTTTAAGTAGGCCACCCTCCCATTTCTTTTTAGTTTGAATGTTTTAAATTTTTAATAATTTCATTGTTTTCAAGAATCAAAATTTTAAAGAAGAACATTTTAAAATTGATTCATTTTCGTTTGTTTGTTGTGGCAATGTGGCATAGGTGACAGTGGACACAATGCCAAAGCCATTGGATCCAATGTGGGAGTATGGGCAGCCAATTGACCCTAATAATCGGCAAAGGTTGAATTGCAAACTATGTGGGAAGGATATTTCTGGTGGAATTAGCCGCTTGAAATACCACCTTGCCAAAATTGTTGGGCATGAAGTGGATGTTTGTCCTGCTGTTACCCCAGAAGTGATGCGTATTGCAAACCAATCCATTCTTGACATGGCTAAGAAGAGGGACGAGAAAGAGGAATTCAGACATGAACTTGCATCTAGAACACAGTCACGAACCATGGGAGGCACAAGTGACATCCATTCCTTCTCCTCATCTACACGACCCCCACATTCCACTGTGCCTTCTTCAGCCTCACCTTATGTGGCATCGTATTCGAGGCAACCTTCTGTTCGAACCATGCTCAAACAAAGGGAGAAGGATGAGGCAGATAGAGTTGTGACAAAATGTTTTCTATGGGGTGATGTGCCTTTCAACATCGCCAAAAACAACCCCTACTATCATGCCATGTTTGAAGCTGCTGGCGCTGTTGGTCCAGATTATAGGGGGCCTTTCTATAATGATTTGAGAGGGAGACTCCTTGATGAGGAGAAGGTTGATTGCACCCGGAGATTAGATGAGCTCAAACAGTCATGGGCGGTCACCGGTCGCACTATTATGTCGGAT
>LPNX011190941.1:92358-223003 GCA_001517045.1 Pseudotsuga menziesii | reverse complement strand
TCTCATAGTGCAAGTCTCGCACTCGTGGAAGAGGCACATGATCCTACACACATGGAACCAGCCTTGAGGAGAGGTTTCCAATTTTCTGACTTGGAGGATATGTTGGTGCATTACACTTCATCCTACACTGTTACTTCTTTCAGTTTTCATCCCAGTGAAGTTTGGGTGAAGGGGTTTTTTCTGTTAGTGCCACATGAGGAGTATGAGACTCCTACCCTTCATGATGATCCTATGATATGTGCACCAATTCCTTTTGAGCAGCATTTACATCCATTGTTTTGTATCACTTCTACTCATGGATGCACTTCCTTGAGCTACTTGGAGGCTCCTTCTTTGATTGATGGAGGTTCTTCATCCATTGCTTGGATAAGAAAACACATGATGAGACATCTTGATACATCTTATTCTTTCTTGCAGCATTATGAGACATGGGATCCTCACCTATGTTACTGGATTAGATTTGATTGGTATCTTCATGATTGTGTGCTTTTGACACATGATGATTTTCTTGATTGGAGGTGCAAGCTTCTTGAGTGCTCTTTGATGGATGATCACTTCAGCCACATTGGGAGTCGCATATCTCTGTATCATTTCACTATGTTTCATTATGATGTATCTATATTAGTGCTCATGATGTATGGGAGAATGCATAGTAGAACTTGGGATCTTGGCACCCCTCCCCATGATGTATTATTTGGTACCATTCTATGTATTGATGGAATGCGCCAGTTATGGGATCCTGGCATTCCACACTTGGTTGAAATAATTGGGAGGACATGGTACCCCTCCTACTTTGATGTACTGTTTTGGGAGACCTTGTGCATGGTAGAGATGCACAAGCATTTGGACTTGGGCATCCCACATTCTAATTTGTATGTACTCACACTATGTATTGATGGGGTGCGCAAGTGTTGGGACCTTGGAATCCCATACTTGCGGGACTTGTTCTTGATGACAGTTTACACTAGGAGGGTGAGCAAGCAGGGGGACCCAAGCATTGTTGATTATGGGAAGCTCATTGGGAACACATTTTGGTTTGTTGGCTTGAGGAAGCACACCTCGTCTCTTCTCCATGGGTTCCTCTTTGCAGCAGTTCGTTATGGTTTCCTACATGCTTTTGGATGGACTTATGTTTTTCGTACAGGGTGTCAAGCTGACTTCCATGTGACTCTAATGCATTGCATAGGAGAATATATATTGCACCTTGCATTTCTGAGGATCATTTGGGATCCTGGTATCATTTGTACTTAGTCTTCACATTAAGTGCATGGTTGATGGTGGAAGATTGATGATGTGATGGTATTTCCCTATGGTTTCTTCATTGCATGAGGACAAGCATATTTGGGAAGGGAGGACTGTCATGTCCCCAATTTTAGCCTAAGGAAAATACACCAAGGTCACCTAAGAAGAATTTAGAAAATTATTAATGGTGACAAATAAGGAGAAAATATATATTGGCTAAGGGGAAGTAATAATTACCCAGTGCATGGTTTCTACTGTTCTATAGTATTTTTCTATGGTATGGGCAAAAGGTCGATAATAGAACATGGTTTTCATTGGCCCATGGTATTTACCCATGGTATTGGAGATTTTTCAAGGATAAAAGGCGGCAGAGGCAAAGGGAAAAGGCATGCTTGAATATTTTGGAGATTTGTTCTTAAGACCGTCTAGGGGTTAGCCTAGAGTTTTTTGTTTGGGGTTGGCAAACCCCATCCATCCATTCTGGTCTAGTTTCGGTGGTGTGACAGACCCACCCTAGCTGGACAAAAAGAGAGGATCCATTTAGGGTCTTCATTGGAGCGTCATAATTGGAGTTGGCATCACTTTCAGGTTCTTGTTGAATGTATCTTGGCAGCGGCTATCCCAGCCATAGTTATTGTACTGTTTACTTTTTTGTTAGTCATAATAAAGGTGCCATTATTATCTCGCCATTGTGATGTGTTATGGAATGCCTCTAACATGTTTGACGAAATGTCTATGAGAATGCATACTGCTGGTGAAAGTTATAAATCAATGTAAAATTGATTAATGTTAGTAATTCCATTGATTTTGTGATCATCCCGGATCTGGGATATTACAAAGAGGAGGATGTTGATGTTCCACTTCCAGAGGATGACTATGCCTATGACTATGAGGACATTGAGGAGGAGGTTGATACTCATTTGCAGCGTCGACCAGCTCCAGGTGGCCCACCACCTCCACAGAGTCATACAGTTGGGACTAGGAGGAGACAGCTCACATTCACCTCCCCCTCATCCACAGCATCTACTCGAGCAGTTGGAGGTTCTAGTTCCACCCCAGGCTCATCTAGACCACCTCCACGACCACCTACTACTTCTAGAGGAAGAGTGGTGCCACTGCCAGTGCCCTTGACCCGTAAAAGGGGTAGATTGATTAGAGGATCATCCTCAGGGAGTCGATGACTTGATTCCTATTTTTATCATTGTACTATCATACTATGTTGGTGTCCTATGTCTAGACTCTATACACTATCTACATGCCTCATGAGTCATGACTCATGATGATTCATCTCTTGAGAGACATTTATTTTGATCATTTGATGTGATGTTCTATCATTCCATCAAGAACACATTTCAGTATTTTCAGTTTATAGTCGATATATGATCATGATCCACCATTTGACATATTATGCATCTTATATATGAGTTGTATTTTAATATTTATGTGGAAATGTGTTAATTTGATGTTGTTGTTGCTTTAGATGTTAAAAAAATTGAAAAAAAATGTTTATTTTTGTATTTTTTAATGCAAAACGACATTTGCCGATATTTTCCGATATTTTCGTCGTTGCTGCCGATAAGTTTCATTCCGGACCCCCGGCGATATATTCGCCAACACGATATATGTAACTTTGATATGTATATTTTTTAGAACAAGAAGGTTGTAGGTGCATTACAATGAATATTGTCACAAGAAGAAATAGCTGCAATAGAGGGACTTCCAGTCTATAAATTATAGATGCAATTGTTTCTTACAAAGAAAGATTTGTGGATGTAAGTTGTAAGATCATGAAATTGGAAGGAGAAAGGATTACTAGAATATGGTAACTACAAGAGGACAATAAGGCTCTATCTATGATGTTGTTTAACCTAAAGACTCACTTAAGCATGCCAAAGACGCTTGGGATATTTCAAGCAGTGTGTTGGAGACAAGGAAAGGAATACAGCAAACAAGTTAAATCTAAGCTAGGAATTCTCCAACTTGAAGATGAAAGAAGGAGATGGTATAGTGTGGCAACTTGAATAAATCAATTGGATCCTAGTTGATCAACTAACCATGAGTGAGTGAGCAAGACATAGTCATGACTTGGCTTAGAAGCCTCTCTGAATCCCATGAGAATTTGATTGATTGTTTCTGATGCAGGGGAGGGAACAGGCTAGCAGGCCCAATACCATTCATGACATCTCCATATGCACAACATAAACCTTGCTAGTCTCATAAACAATCTAGTTCCTAGCACAAAACTTACTTGCATACAAAAACCACAACACCTACACAAGGTCACATCTTACATAGAGAACTTTCTTAAACATAGAAGGGCACTCAGTCATCTTACTATCGCTCGCCACTAGAGCATTGGCTTACAAGCCACTCATATTACTAAATGGGGACCCTAATCACAAACTACCTCACAATATTAGCACACGAGCCACACAATGGCATTCAACAAATTATCAGTTAATACCCCCAAGCATACAAAAGCTTCTCCAAGTGAACACAGTGGTCCCCACAAGACCAATTCCTTCCCACTCTCCTACACTACAGTCTTCTAGTTTAAATAGAGATACTCCAATAGAGTCCCTATTTTCATTCAGGCGCATTCAATGCCATATGTGTCATTATCTAGTGTTGAAAAGGAACATTCAATGCCATATTGGGTGTTACAGCATTCCCCACGCAATCATTCTCCAGTTACAGTCATCCATACTCTCTCAAGGCTCACATGGCAATATTTCAACATGCATAGTTTGGGGACAGAGGGCCTTCAATGATGGTTAAATAGCTCCTGCATCAGTTTCTTTTGGAAGTCAAACTAAAATCTCATGACGACAATGGTGATAGGGCTACTATCTCAAGAAGAACCTAGGTTGAGTCCAAGTACAAGTCTTTGGTGATTCTGATGGAATAGAAACACCCCCATAGTGTGACTGCTTAGACAAAGTACATCTATAAATTTCTATATGCAGCATTTCCAAAAATAATAATGATAATTACTTTTAGTCATGATTGCTCAAAGTAGAAAAAACAATAACCTAGCAAACTGTGTTGATGATAGCCAAACTGTTGATGAATACCTACCTATACCGTGTAGAAAGCTTTCTATGATGTATAGCCAATGATAATACATTTTTTAGAAGACAATACAACGTTACTAGGAATATAAAGAACTTGTCTCCTTCATAGCAAGATATCATATATGCATTTCAACATTGACTAAAACAACAAATGATGTAAATTCAAAATGTAAGAGAAGTGGAATGGTTGCCAAAGGGTTCTATTCCATACCATTAAGAGCTTGGGACATATTGATCTGTGGGTAGCATGAAATAGATGCAACAAGAGGAACTTGTCCTTGGTTTGACTTGGATTGTGATGACGCCCAACACTTGAAATCTTGTCATAATTGCATTTATGGAAGCAACATTAAATAAAACTTTCATAAGAGGGTGTCACATTGGCCACAAGCTTATAATTGCAGCATGTGCACACATGAAAATTATATCAGTATTTGTTACTTTTCATTAATAATCCATTAAGTAAGAAATTTGTCTATTTCATTACAAGGAAAAGGCTAAATTTCTTGGAAAAGTTCAGCTCCAAATCCCTTTTACATAAACAAATTGGAAAAGATTCCTCATGTAAACAGAAGAATCTTACTTTGGTTGAGCATCTTGTCAAAGGCATGAGCCAGTGCTTTACATGAGCTGAGTTATGATGATCAGTGGTGGAGATACAGTTTTTGAGCTATTCAGATGATGCAGAGCATATTTCCAGTTTCCCCTTGCCGTGACTTAGCCCTCTATGACCCCATTGAGATCTATTGGATGGGTTATGGTTCACTCAGCAGAGCAACAGTTGGAGCCCTTTTCCTTTGCCATCTTTCAGTCAGAGTGTGCTTCATGCTATATTAGAGATGGATGCATATGACTGAGCACCTAGGTACAAAGCATGCATTTGGGTATGGTACTATTAGCTATCTCCTTCATCTATCTAGTAGCTTTTACTTGGCATGCAGTGACATGAGTGGTAATCTTGTGGTGTTATGTTTTTCATGGACTTTTGTCATAGATGATTGAATGATTATGATTGTAAGTCTTTAGTATATGCTCGCTTGTGTTACCCATTTTATACAAACCTGATTATTGTCCTTGCTATGCCTGGTGCCATCCTTCACTTCCTCCACCCATCCAGTTACTTCCATTATTGATTTTTGACCTTTGACTTATGACTTGGACTTGTGAGATTGATAAGCCTTCCCCACTTTGGCCTTGTGCATGATGGACCCATGTTTGCTTGTGTCTCGGCTCTGGAGTGACCGGAGCCTTTCTTTAGTCCTCGAACCATGTACTCTTTGAAATGTTGTTAAAGTAAAATGCATCGGTGCACTTAAATGCTAAATCTAAATGATGCAAAAGGACAACTACGATTAGTTGTGTTTTTAAACACTAGGCCTGGATGAAATCAATTTGAATAAACTAGTCAGTGGCCAAAGGATGAGCACTCATCCTTTGTATGATGTAAGGCCATATACCCCTACAGGGCAACAGGGTTGCAACTCCATCGGGGCTAAGGACGCTCACTGGCAGCAGAGCTAAGCCGAGTCATTATCTGGGGCCCACAAGACTATCCAGGGCACCTGCCCTTAGAAGATGGCTAGTATCTTGTGAAATGTGAAATGCTTTAAAGGATAAATTATTTAAATTATGAAAAGATACTTGTTAGAGTCTATTGAAAGTAAGTCCAACTCTTCTACCCATTTGTGAGACACCACCTTCCCTAGTGTTCTCTGTCATGCATATTGTCACTGTGGTATTCCTTATCTCTTGTTGCTCAAAGAGATCACATGGTCTAGGTCTAAAAAGTCAATTTACTTCAACTGTCCTTGTTTTATTCACTCCACCCAGCTTAGCATGGTTTTCAATTTTGTAGGTGAGTATAGCCTAGGACTTTGAAATGACTTATAAAGTTATTTTAATGCAAGTCTGGCTTGTTTTATGTTATGATCACCACTATATATGTTGCTTATGCTTTAGTTGGGTTATTAATATAGATGATGGAGCATTTTTAGTCCCTTGTGCATATAGGATCAGCTATTGCAATGCTCAGTTAGTTTTTTAATCAGTTTTGACATAGTCAAAGGCAGTTTGACCATGGTCAACAGGGGTCCCAGGTGATTTTGGATCTGATGGTTCGATTTTGTGCTTTTTACATCTATTTGTATCCAATGCAGTGTCCCATGGTTCAGTTGGCCATTATTTGCTCCATATCATGAATATTTTTATTTATTATCAGTTATTATGGCTATATTTTATTATGATGGACACGTATGAGCTCATGGGTCATATTACAGATGGATATATGGGGTGCCACTAGTCACCATAAGTGGATTTTGAGTTCCTAATTTCATATATGTAGTCAGATCAGCATTCCGGGCAAAGGAAAGGCACATATTGGGCATTTTATATTCCAGCATTGGTATTGGCATAAAAATTCAAGTAAAAAGTGACCATGGCCTAGACAAGAAAATCGATTTGGCTAGTAAGGGGATTGGAAATGACTTGGGATGTTTTGTCATGATACTATGATGCTCTATGGACCTTGCTACACATGTATGTCACTTGATGGACCACTTTCGTATGTTTTCCCCTAAGGGGGGCGTCTTCTCCATGAGGGAGCGCAATTGTTGATGATCATCACCATGTATACCTTGTTATATCTTTGGTGATTGAAATCCCCTACGTTGCCCACCATATGATTATTAATCATTATCCCATGTTATATCATTAGAACGTGTTGTACTAGGGGTACCTTAGAGGCAAATCGTCCCCCCTCTAATAATAGCTCATGTTATTAGTTGAGACTTTCTCCACCTAGATTTAGATGAATTATGATTAGATCCTAGCCCTCCATCATTTTGGAGATAGGGATTTTGTATTAAGCTTTCTATATATTCATGAACTCACTCATTGTAAAAGGACTTTTGGCTCTTGGATTTTCGTCGATAAAGAAACTTTGTGAATAAATCTTGTGAAGCTTTGATGAATGTTCTTGTACTTGATTGGAAAGTCTTTTCTCTTGAACATTGTGAGTAGATCTATTGTTTTCCAAACAATTTTTGCAGGGGTCATGTGGTATTTGTAGGTAGCGACTTCGTGAGGGCGTCTTTGTGAGGAGACTCCACTTCTCTCTCTCAAATCGATTTCAACTCAAGAAGTTCGTTCTTGCATCTTTCGGGATCACTTTGATTTTCATGAGTTGCCCTGCATTTCATTATCTTTCTCATGTGATTCGAATCTAACTTGTGGGTTGTTCGTTTTTACATGAGAGGGGCACCATTGGTTCTCTTGGAGAGAAATCGATTTCAACTAGAAACTCTTGGATCTTGCTTGCAATTGCTTTTGGGTGGAAGGATCATCATTGTACTTGGCGGCCGCAAGTATTCTAGGTATTTCTTTACAAGATTTGTGCATTTCGGGATTCTATTCCATTAGTCGCTTTTATTGTTCTAGTTTAACACCCTCGTTTTATAAAAGTAGTAGAGCAGGTCCATATTTAGCTTAATGATTAAAAACCCAAGTTGGATATCCCCTTAAAACCCTAGAGACAAATTTTCATACGAACCGGACTCCATTTACCCATCTCAAGGCACTAAGTCTCTCTAGGTAATTCGCCCTCCTTGGGATTTTGATCATTTGGTTGTGTGTACGATCTATGTGTTGCTTGAATCCCATCAAATTGACATATCTTGCATCAAGTAACAATAGTAAGTGCCATAAACCAATTAAAACCATAATTTGTGACTGTATTCAATTTTTTGTCTAAACCCTAGGTGTGACAAATTTGGGTATTTCTTCTTCAGCACTTGTTCTCTCTAGATCTAGTAATTAATCTTTGCTATTGGGATAAATCTTTATGGTTGAACATCTCTTATATTATTAAGCCTCTCAACCTGTACTTAATCCCTCAATCCCATAGTCTTTCTTTAGGTCTAGGGTTTACAATTCAAGGCATCACTATTTTATTGTGGCTTAGACTTGCTTGTGTTTGTCTTGTCTTGGTACATTGGCTTTCATTGGCTAACAAGTGTCTCCCCCTTGATCTTGCTCCTAGCTTGATCTAAAGTGACAAGAGCCCGTCCGGTGTGACAACTACTCTATAATATATATCAATAGTGGACGAGGCCCTTACGGTGTCACTTGGTTAGATGCTCTACCTCTGTCGTCCTGGATAGGATACCTTTAGTGGAAGCTACACTTTGAGTGATAACAACTACAAGATAAAATAAAACAAGTTGCACGTAAATATCCATTTTCAACTAAAACTAATATCTACAGTAACATATGTTTCCATAAGTTTCCTATAAAGGCACTCAAACCATTTTGTTGCAAACTCATGTATTTTGTTGTGAAGCTTAAGCTTTTGTACCTCAACAGAAATGATAATTATATTTATGGGACAAAGGGTTACAATTATATAATCCTAACGCAAAGATGATTGTAATAAATGGTACTATAGTTTATAATTTTCAATGAAACTATTATGCATAATCAATTGTGACACGTGATTCATTTTTCATTATAGAATATTCACATTAGATGCTCTAGAAGATGGTGAGGAGACAATGAAGAAATATACAAGAACCTTTAACATCAAATTTCAATGCGAGTTCCAAAGATTCCAATTGAATTGTGAGATTATGCATTGCTCACAAGCATAAATGTTCCCTACAGATTTTAGGAATCTATATAAAGTGATGACTCATTGAAATCATAGTTACATATCGCCGATATATCGGCAGTATTGCGATGTATCGCGCCACAATCAGCTTGACGATATATCGCTAGTAAAAAATCGTGATATTTCCAACACTTGAAAGTGTCACGACACATTGAATACCACGCGATATTTTGGGTAAATATTGCAAGTCGATGGAAAGTGTCAGCCTACTAAGATAAATACCCCAATTTGGAAAATAAAAAGGCCGCAGGTCAGTTTTTTGGTTTCATTTGGCATTGTTGAGGAAGCTAGAAGCGGTCCACGAGGATTGGAGATAGTTTTCAACAAGAGAACAAGGGAAAATCCGATTTTCCCATTGCCATTAGCGGACTGTTTGTGGAGTGGGGATCCTTCTACTACATCTTTAATTCTATTCAGGTATGTATTAATTCATTTTTTTCTTTTTGCTTGAGATTTGTTGGTTAATATAGATTTAATGTAGGGTTTGGGTGGGTTGGCCAATGGCCATTGTAATGATAGGGTTTTTAGGTTGACCAACCTCCATTCTTTTGAATGTTTTCATTGTTTTCAAAATCTCAAAGATCCAAGCATCCATTTTATTCATTTTTTTTTGTGGCATAGGTTTAATCTCCATTCTCAATTTTGAGTTTCAAATTTCAACTAAATAGTAACACAATGTCAAAGACATTGGATCCAATGTGGGAGTATGGGCAGCCAATTGACCCTAATAATTGGCAAAGGTTGAATTGCAAACTATGTGGGAAGAAATCAAGATAATTGTCATGGAATTAGCCGCTTGAAATACCACCTTGCCAAAAAAAATTGGGCATGAACTAGATGTTTGTCCAGCTATTACCCCAGTAGTGATGTGTATTGCAAACCAATACCTTCTTGATATGGCTAGGGAGAGGGACGAGAAGGGGGAATTGAGAACTAAACTTGCATCTAGAACACAATCATGAACCATGGGAGCCACAAGTGCCTCGGGGGTGGGTGTTGGTGACCATGACATGCATTCCTTCTCCTCATCTACACGACCCTCAAATCTCGCTATGCCCTCTTCATCCTTCACCTTTCTTTGTGCCGAAGTCAACCCGGGGGAACCTTCTATTCGATCCATAATCAAAACAAGGGAGAAGGAAGAGGCCAATAGACTTGTGACCAAATGTTTTCTACGGTGTGATGTGCATTTCAACATCGCCAAGAACAACCCCTACTATCATGCCATGTTTAAAGTTGTTGATATTGTTGGTCTAGGTTATAAGGGGCCTTCCTATAATGATTTGAGAGGGAGATTCCTTGATGAGAAGTTTGATTGCACCTGAAGATTAGATGAGCTCAGACAATCATGGGAGGCCACCGGTTGCAAGGTTATGTCAGATGGGTGGACAAAATGGGAAGGGCAGATCCATTTAAAATTTCTTGGCTAATTTTCCTAGGGGGACAATGTTGATCAAATATGTCGATGCATAGGCCTATGTTAAAGATGAAAACTTATTATGTGATTTGTTGGATAAATTTATCCAAGACATAAGTCCACAATATGTTGTCTAGGTCATTAAGGACAACCCTGCCAATTGTGTTGTTGTTGGGAGGATGCTTATGGAAAGGTATGCAAGCTTGTATTGGACTCCTTGAGCCGCCCATTGCATTAATTTGATGCTAGAGGACATGGGAAAACTTCCTTCGATCAAGGAAGTCATTGATTTAGCTCGGAGTGTGACAAAATATATATGCAATCATACATATGTTATTGTTAATGAAATTGTCATTGATGCCAACATGGACTTGCAGTCGCCCCACAGGAGTTCATTGATGCCCTTCAAAGTCCTTGAAGCCTTTGCCTGTTGCTTGATGGACATTGTTAATGATATGGCAAACTCAGTTAATGGCTACGGAAATGACTTACAACAACTTGAGGGTATGCAATCCTTGAATATGGTTGAGTCATGAAGACCATGCTCCTGTTGATAAAGTTCATGTCTACTTGTAAGGAAACTATGGAGAAGCTCTTGAAGCCCTTGAAGATTGCCTTGGAATTTTTATTTTTTTTGGTGATGAAGTCCTTGATTCTTTAGCCCACAAGCTTGGATCTTGGAACCCTTGCATATAAGTGGCTTTATTAAGAAGCTAATGAAAATCGTGGACATGTACATATGCATGGAATCCTTGGTCAAAAGCTACAGCAGTTTAAATAAAAATGATGAATCCCTTGCCTAATTTGTTGATTTGTTTCAAAGATTGCAAACCAAGCAAGGTCGGCTCAGTCAAACATTTATGCAAGGTCGGCTTAGTCAAACAATATAGCAAGTCGGCTCAGTATTAAAATAAAAATAAATAAATATATGCATGTCGGCCCTAAAATTATGGAGGAAATTTAGTATAAATAACCTCTTAATTCTTCATTTTTGGAGTGTGATTTTTGTGGGAATGCTCTGAATTTTCGCTGGACTGAGGCAGCAGGAGAATTTCGGGGGTTAGCAGCAGCAGCAGATCAGCTGAAGCAGCAGTTCGATTTTTTCAAGTTTTTAAGGCTCACGGTGGTGGTTAGGGCTGCTACAGCAGCTCATAAAGGTCTGAGATTTTTCCAGGTTTGCAGCAGCAGACAATTCGTGGAAGCATACAATGTAATTCGGTGGCAGCAGAAAGTTTTTAAGTGAGGCTGCCTCACACTTAGCAATTGTGTTTGGGATACTTCACCTTCAAAGCAAACTTCTTATCCTTATGTTTATGAGTTCTGGAGGAGTGAGTTGTCTACACCACGTTGATCTGCAATCATTAGTCATTCCAAGGGTTCATCAAAGGATATACGAGGTCTCTACACCAGTTTCTACTTTGTCATAGTCTTGATTTTAGAGAGGAGTCTACCTCTGCAAAAAGATTCGAGCCAAGGAAGAGTATTGTTGTTAACACAGTTTGAAATCTTAGCAGCCAACAGTCACGAAATTTGTACACTCGGTGCTCCAAGGTAACCAGACTCGTTAATTCTTATTTTGTTGCTATTGATTTCCTTCAGAGGAGAACAATACTTTTGCTGCTGGGTGAACAGTCCCGATTTTAAAAAGAGAATCAGAGCATAACCTAGTGTGAGATCTGACCTCTTCTTTTCACAGCCCTGAGTTCTTGGTCTTGTTTGAAGAAGTTGTTCACACAGTTTGAGATTGCTTTTGACTGGGACTTGCACTAAGATGAATGATAAGACTCGTTGAGGATTATGAAGCTTCATACAGGTATGTTAATGTAATGGCATCTATGTTTTACAGTCTTTATTTTGAAGAATGTGATTAGCTTCAGGATCAAAAACAGTCTGGCAAATGCACAGTCCTCATCCGCAGTGACAGCTTGCTTGCTTAGTTAGTGATGATGCCCTAGCATGATCACTGAACTAATACTTTACACAGTCAATGCATGAAGGGGTTTTGATGGATTGACTATTTTCGGTAAGGCGGCCATTTGAAGTTTGATCAAGACATTGTCTTGACAGTGGTAGATGAACTGTGATTCAGACAACAAAATAATTTGTTCAGTAGTGGAATGTAAGCAGTGAAGTATACGGTGATGTATACAGCAGTGATGTATTCAAGGCTTGAACTTTGAAATACATAGTATATACACAGTTCAGTATTGACTCGAAGTTTTCTTCTACACAGTCCTAGTGTGGACATTGTTTAGAATATTTCTCAAAACATTTATCATCTAAGAACACCCACAGTGGCAACTTGATACACAATCTAAGGTTTGACTAATTGTTGGGGTTTTCTACAGAAGACTAACTCAGCCCAAGTAAGAGTTTTGACATGCTCTGATTGTATAAGTAGATGACAGTCCTGAGTTTGCAAGAGAAGACACAGTCCTGAGTTGATTGTGTGCAAGCTGATACACAGGCCAGCATGAAGAGGATCATCATCCAAGTTTGAAGTGTTTGAAGTTGCATACAAGAGAAGATGACTGCCCATTAGCCACACAGACCACTGTCCTCATCCTTAGATTGGAGTCTGCATAGTTCAAAGACATACACAGTCAGCCCAGTGACCTCTGGTATGTATGACAGTTTGCTTGCCCAGTAGTAATGATGTAAAGCATGTTTAGTAAAGGTAAGACTGAATACTCAGAGCTTATGACCAGTCACGATTGAAGTTAACAGTTGGTAAGTGTTGAGTGACATGAAGGAAGGCTCAACCAACCAAGGTTGAAGCTCTTAGTGCTAGGTTGTATACACAGCCTAAGTTAGTAACATGACAGTCATATTGATGATGTAAGCAGATTGAACAAACTATACATCTACAGCAGTATGGAATGTACTCTCAGCAGAAGACATGTTGACATGTGGCATCTTGAACAGCAGTGATGAACAGATTGACCAGATATTGATGAGCAGGTTAACCAGAGATGATGAGCAGTGATGAGCAGACTTTGATGACTTATCAGTATTGAAGAGCAGGTGTTGATGAACAGCTAAGATTGAGAGGTGTGTTGCAGCAGTATTGATTAGAGTGTTGAGCAGAGGATCAGAAGTATTGACAAGCAGCAGAACAGATTGAAGAAACAGAGGAGTTGATTGTAAATGCAAGCTTGTCTTGCTTTTGAGGTTAGGATACCTCAAACCCTTCTTAGCAGGGTCTAAGAAAACCACGCAGGGTCCTGGATGCAGAGTAGGTGCTCTATGTATCAGTAGGTGCTGATTTTGCCTAACGGTTGTAGCCCAACCAAAACTAATACAAAAAGATTACAAAATTATATGGTGTTGTGTTCTTTTGTGTTATGGCTCTTTATGAATGAAATGCTTATGCTATGTGAATGATGAAGTGAAAGATGTTTATGAAATGATTATGGTAGAGTAATGGAATGATGAATTGGTAGCTAACTGTGATAAGCTAAGAAAACTTTAAAATTGGCTTCACACTAATTCACCCCCCCTCTCAGTGTCTACAGTTATTTCACTCATGAGACACTTTACAGGGAACAAGGAGTTGGTGTGGCCTACAATCACGCGATTCTCCACTTCCTTCATTTGTCTTCAGTCTCTGCACAACGTTATGATGGAGTTGCAGCAGATATTTCTTTCTGATGAGTGGGCTTCTTGTGTCTATAACACCAAACATGATGGGCAAGCCATAACTCAAATGGTGCAATTTGATCTGACTTTTTGGGCAGGAGTGGAGGAGGTATGTGCCATTAGAGAACCTTTGAAAAAGGCTCTTCATTTGGTTGATGGTGACAAGCCCGCAATGGGCTACTTGTATGAGGCTATGGATAGGTCCAAAGAAGTTATCCATCGCTACTATGAAGACACGGGGGAGGAGGGATTCACAAGACGAGCTCAACTATGGAGTGTGATTGATGAACAATGGAATCATACTCTCCATCGTCCCATTCATGTAGCAGGGCTCTACCTCAATCTCGCTTTCTCTTATGCATGTAGATTTCAGTATGATGTTGAGGTCATGGATCGCTTTCTCCAGTGTGTTCAAAGGATGGTGTTAATTTCGTCTGAATGCTCAAAGATTTCTGGACAGATGGAGATCTATAGGATGGCAGGTGGCACTTTTGGCTTATGACATGGTTGTCCAGGATAGAACAACGAGGATGCCAGGTACAATTTGTTTAAAACTTTCAAATTTCGATATCTTAATTATTTACTCTTTCATTTCTATCTAGTTTTACTTGGTAGAAATTTAATACATAGTCTTTCCTTGTTTTCTTTGTAGATGTGTGGTGGACTAATGGTCACAGAGTCCCAGAGTTGCAAAAACTTTCCATTAGAGAGCTAAGTCAAACTTGCAGCTCATCAGGGTGTGAGCGCAAATGGAGTGTCTTTAAGAAGATACACTCCAAGAAGCACAGAAAGTTAGAAATGTTAAACAATAAAAATTTATATTTTATTAATTTTAAATATAATTTATTACAATTTTGAATTTGACTTTAGCATCATTTATCACCCCTAACTATGGATCTCATACTAATGCAGGTTATTTTCCGAGCACCTTAATGGCATGGTTTATGTCTACTACAATCTAAGGTTGTTGATGAAGCAAATTGAGAAAGTAACCAATTCAGATGCTATTCCATTGGATGGTATTGAGTCTTGACACTAGCAGCAAATGGAGGGTGGAAACAAAGGATCCTGCGATGGAGGAGGCACCTGAATGGTTGGAGGAAAAGGATTATGTTGATGTAGATGTGTAGGAGGAGGAGGGGGTGGAGGAGGATGTCGATGTTCCATTTCCAGAGGAGGAGGTTGATATTCAGATGCAGCGCCAACCAATGCTAGTGCAACCACCTGCACAAAGTCGTATAATTGGGACTGGGAGGAGACAGTTCACATTGGCCTCCACCTCATCCACATTACCTACTTGAGCAGTTGGAGCTTCTAGTTCCACCCCAAGGTCATCCAAACCACCTCCACGACCACCTACTTCTTCTAAAGGAAGAGTGGTGCCCTTTACCCGTAAAAGGGGTAGATTAAGTAGAGGATCAGGGATTCAATGACTCAAATCCTATTATTTATCATGGTACTATCATACTATGTCCTATGTCTAGACTCTATACACTATCTAGATGCCGCTTGAGAGACATTTATTTTGATCATTTTAAGTGATTTTCTATCATTCCATTAGGACCATATTTCAGTATTTTCAATTTATAATCGATATGTGATCATGAGCCACCATTTGACATCTTATGCATCTTATATATTAGTTGTATTTTCATATTTATGTGGCAATGTGTTTATTTGATGTTGTTGTTGCTTTAGATGTTAATAAATTGGAAAATATATGGTTATTTTTGTATATTTTATGCTTTATGACATTAGCCGATATGTTCGCCATTGTTGTCAATAAGTTTCATCTCGGACCCTCGGCGATATATCCGCTAACATGATATATGTAACTTGGTTGAATTGGACAGAAGCTTTTGATAAAGAATATAATTTGATCATCAAACAATAAGAGTTAGAAATTAGTTCAACACTTCCCCAAGCACAAAGACAACTAGAAGATTACAGGTTGGTTTTGGAGTTCAGCATAGAGACGATACTGTATGCCTTATTTCCAAAGCATTTTCGCAAGTAGAACGTGTTCATTACAATGAAACTTGTCCTTTAGCAAAATTAACATCTAAACGTGGATGGTATGAATTTGCTACCATAAACAATTTGAAAGTGCATCAAATGAATGTGAACATGACCTTTTTAAATGCGGAACTAGAAGAAACAATGAAGATTTTTGTAACCTCAACCCGTTTCAGTTTCAGTTCATTGCATATGGTTTGATGCCCAAACCCCAATATGCATGTTCATAAAAAAATTAAAATTTTTAACTTGAAAACATGAAACACATGAGATAATCTCAACTTTTGCAAACAATAAAATTTATGGCAGCCCTACTTTTCCTACTCAGAAAAATATTTCAGCCAACACATGAAATTTTAAAACTCAAAATTTTGACCAAAATGGTCTAGGAAAAACCCCGAAGGGAAAACCTGTTCAAGAGAGAGAATTTTATTTTTCAAACAAATTTACAAAATAAATACAGTAGTACTTATTTCCCTTATTGCTTCTCGAAAAACGTGCCAAACAATCTTTGAATGACAAATAGGAAATATCATACTTCTCAAAATCTGTGCATTGAAAACCTGTTGTACGGTTTGTCTAGAAAAATGCGTCTCTTCTCCTCCTTGGAAAATGTGCAAGGGTTTCTCTCTTTGATTTTTCTTTCTTCTCTCTTGCTCCTCTCTCCAAAAACTCTCTTTGGAATGTGAACAATGAATTAGGTTGAGCCTTTCCCTAGCCTTTTTGTTTGAGCAACCACCATTAAAAAATGAATGGCTTAGATTTAAAAACAACTAAATGAGATCTAGGGTTCAAGTTAAATCTCACTTTTCTCATTAAAAGCATTTAATTCACTTTTAAATATTAAATAAGACATAATTACTCACCCACCTTTTTAATTCTCATAAAGACACCTTTTAAAATAATAAATGACTCAAACTCACTTTTTAAAAGTCACTTTATTAAATAAAGTCATTCTCACTTTTAAAAGTGCTAGGGACCACATTTAAAATGTCCTTGTCCACCCCAAGGCATGAATGGACAAACACTCCCTAGGTAAAATTTCAACACTCCCTCTTACCGAGGAAGGTGTTTTCACCACCCCCATCATGTCTTTGAAATGAATATGCTTCCCTCTCCCCAAAGACTTCGTGAGAATGTCTGCTACCTGCTCATCAGTAGAAATGTACTGCAACTCTATAGCTCCTCTCTGAACATAGTCTTTGATGAAGTGATATCTGACCTGTCATGAAACATCAAATTCTTAGAGAGCCTAATGCAACTTTAATTATAACAATGAATAATAGTAGGCTCAGCTCCCGATTAAATAAGTCTACTATCAACTTGCGAAGCCACAATGCTTCGCAACTAGCCTGATTGGCTGCCATGTACTCAACCTCTGCAGAACTCAAAGCAATGGACTTTTGCTTCCGACTGAACCACGACACAATTGTTGAGCCCAAACTGAAACAACAACCAGAAGTGCTCTTCTGGTCCGAAGCATTGTCTGCACAATCTAAATCTATGAAACCAACCAAGCCCACTCCACCTAACCTCTTGTAATCCAGACCATAGTCTACTATCCCAACAAGGTATCTCAAAATGTGTTTTGTGATTGTCCAGTGCACTCTCTTGAGCTCCACGATAAACTTACTAAGAGTGTTCACTGCAAAACTCATATCTGGTCTGGTGTTGACCAAATACATCAACAAACCAATCAGCTGACTATACAAAGTAAGATCTACCAACTCTCCCTCAGAAGCATGAAGCTTCTTCCAGTTGGTGATCATGGGTGTGGACATGGGCCTGCACTCCTCCATCCAAATCTCTTCAAAATATCTACAACATATTTTCCTTGCCCCAGGAAAACATGTCCATCCTCCTGCCACACCTCCATGCCCAAGTAGTAATGCATTAACCCAAGGTTTGTCATTTCAAACTCTGAAGCAATATCTTTCTTGCATGCCTCAATTAGGTGCTCTCCTCCTGTAATGAACAAATCATCAACATATAATAGAAGAATGGGCGGATAATCTCCAACCATAATGAAGTATAGGTTGGGATTAGCCTCACTCTTTTGAAACCCAATCGAAAACAGATATGAATCAATCCTCGAGTACCAAGCCCGAGGGGCTTGCTTCAAACCATACAAGGCCTTTTTCAGACTGCACACATGAGACTCCCTCTCATGAATCTCAAATCCCTGTGGCTGCTCCAGATATACCTCCTACTGTAGAAGACCGTTGAGGAAAGCGATCTTCACATCCATCTGATGAATCCTCCAACCCATCTCTGCAACAATGGAGATCAGTGCTCTGATCAATGAAAATATAGCAACCGATGCAAAGGTCTCATCATAATCAACTCTCTCTAACTGTGAGAACCCACGCGCTACAAATCGATCTTTGTACTTCTCAATGCTACCATCTACAGCATGCTTGATTTTATAGAGCCACTTGGAAGTCACAACTGACTTCCCCTCTGGTCTCAAAACAATCTCCCACACATCATTCTTCATGATGGAATAGTACTCTTCCATCATGGCATCTCTCAAAACCTGATGTGTGGATGCCTCCTCATAAGTAGCAGGCTTGGACTCACGCAAGTTGGTCAGCTGTGCCAAGTAACTGGAAAATCTCTCTGGTGCCCTGCTCTCTCTGACCTCTCTCCTAGGTGGCCCCACAGACTCCTATACTTCTTTCACAAGCTCCTTAAGACAACTTGGCTTTCTCTTCTTGGAAGTAGAATCCTGTGGCAGACCCTCTACATCCTCATCTGATGATTGTCTCCAAGAAGAGGTACCTGTGGTCTGAGATCTTGTACCTAGTGAACCCGAACCTGAACCATGTGTGCCCGGATCACATGAAGGTGATACCTGTGAACCTGTGATCCGTGAACCTATCCATATACCAAAATTCCTTGCAGACTGTGTCCTTGAGACTAATGAACCAGTAACCTATGGCCCAGTCACCCTTGAGACCTATCACCCTGTGCCCTGACTCGCTGAACTCTGTGATGCTGTCAAATGTGGAATAGTAACCTATTGTTGCTCCTCCTCTGACTACCGAGACTTTCTAAAGGCCCGCTCCTCTTCAAATCTCACCTCCCTCCTCACAACAACGTTCCTCTGTGTAGGAAGGTATATGCGATAATCCTTTGAAATCTCATCATATCCAACAAAAATATCTCTCTCTCCAGTAACCTCTAACTTTGTCCTCTTCTCAGAAGGGACATGTGAATATGTAAGGCATCCGAAAATGCGGAAGTGGCCTATCTCAGGCTTCTTCCTAGTGAACATACCCTCGAGAGTTTTGCATCCGAAGGCATGGTACGGACTCCTGTTCTGAACAAAAATAGTTGTACTACAGGCCTCAGCCCATAGGAAGAAAGGAAGACTCTAATCATGCAGCATGGCCCTAGGTGCACCCACTATGCCACGGTTCTTCCTTTCACCCACTCCATTCTGTTGTGGAGTGTAGGGAACTGTCAACTGCCTCCTAATGCCCTTCTGTCTACAAAACTCATCGAATGCATGGGAGGTATACTCACCCCCATTATCTGATATGAGCACCTTGATCTTCTTTCCTAGTTGGTTCTCCACAAGAGCTTTGAACTCTTTGAACCGAAGCAAGACTTCCTCTGATTTCTTGCTTCTCAAAAGTAGATCCAGGTCTTCCTAGAATAGTCATCGATGAACGTGATGTAGTACTCAAACCCTGTCAATGAGGCAAAAGACATGGGACCACACAAGTATGAATGAATCAAATCAAGCACTCCCTCTGATCTGCTGTCACTGCTTGGAAAAGCGGTCTTGGTGTACTTTCCCGAAGCACACCCTCCCCATACACCACTCTGCTTTGTGCTGAAATCTGACAAATCTATATTCATGTCTCTCAGCGTCCTCAAAGCTTAATGATGAAGGTCGGCCATCCTCCTGTGCCATAACTCACACAACTCACTGTTTCTCTATGTGTGTGCCAATGTATGATGTGGATGGAAGAGAAGCTTGTACAATTTTCCACATCTAACTCCAATCGCATATGAAGCAGATGGACCCTCTGCTTTAGGGAAGATGTACACTTTCCCATCTAAGACATATACCCCAAGGCCTCTTCCCTTGATCGTGGAAACTGAAACACGATTCTTCTTTAGCCTAGGGACGTATAAGACATCCCTCAATAACATGGGCTCCATGGACTCCCTGTCAAAGCGGAATGTCCCACGCCCAATTGCTCTCACCACTGTATCATCACCCAATACAACCTCCAACTCCAAGCCTATCTCTGAAATCTCGATGAACATGTCTCAAACATATGTCATATGACTCGAAGCTCCACTATCAATGTACCATGTGGAGTAAGTAGTGGAAGCACTCAGTGAATGCCCAACGATCATAGAATGCTCAGTCTGGTCCTCAATATCCTTGTTGGTGATGGATGATACTTTCTCTACAACCAGCAGCAAAGAGAGAAAACTCTCCCTCGAATCTAGCAGCATAATCACCAATCTCTGCTGAAGTTGTTGTCTGTCGTTTCTTCTTCTTCTTGTTTGGGCATTGTCCAGCACAATACCCAAACTTCTGACAACAAAAGCATTTCACTTTGCTCATGTCCTTCTTCTCGCCATCTTATTGCTTCGTTCCACCCTTGGAACCCTTCTTGGACTTCTTCTTACCCTTTGCTGCTAATGCCACATTATCCTCATCCTCCTTGCTATGAGATGTATTTCGCTGTACATATCCCCTACGAGTCTTCTACTGTATGAAATCATCCCAAAGACGATTCCATGTAGGCATGTGCTCACGAGCAACAACGTAGTCAACAAAAATAGCCCATAGCTTTGTCACGCCATTCAGAGTTGTGCGAACCAACTTTGTATCCAATACCCTCTCCTCCACTGTTCCAAGCTCATCTCGAACCTGTGTAATCCTAGTAAAATAGAAGACCATGTTCTCCCCCATTGTTCATCCTAGTGCTCTTCAGTTTCTCCCTTAACACCATTTCCCGGTTTTCATTGGAACTTTGGTAAAGGTTTGTCAAAGCAGTCCACATCTGACGAGCATAGTCTTTCCCGGAAATATATGGTATGATATGGTCTTTAATGGCATCAAGTATGATTCTTTTTGCTTTTATGTCATGTTTATCAAATGCGGCCTTATCAGCTGCAACTGTAGGAACTGTGACAGGATGAGCAGTAGTATTGTCCAATATGTCCCATAATTCATTCTCCTGCAATATCAATACAATTCTAGCCTTCCATGGGCTAAAATTAACTGCCCCATCCAACCTGTCTTCTAGCTTAAGTCCGGTAACCATCACTGCAAATCAGTCCAAGAACCTATTTCTTCTCAAAACCCTTATTTCTCCAAGTCTGAAATTTAATTTGAGTATTATTTTCAGCCTTCAACAAATCTCTGATACCATGAAAATTTTTGTAACTCCAACCCAGTTTCAGTGTCAGTTCATTGCATATGGTTTAATGCCCAAATCCCAGTATGCATGTTCATAAAAAAATTAATTATTTTTACTTGAAAACATGAAACACATGAGATAATCTCAACTTTTGCAAACTCAGAAATTTATGGCAGACCTACTTTTCCTACTCAGAAAAATATTTCAGCCAACACATGAAATTTTAAGACTCAGAATTTTGACCAAAATGGTCCAGGAAAAACCTTGAAGGGAAAACCTGATCAAGAAAGAGAATTTTATTTTTTAGACAAAAGAAATACTGCAATACTTATCTCCCTTATTTCTTCTTAAAAAATGTGCCAAACAATCTCTAAATGACAAATTGGAAATATCAGACTTCTCAAAATCTGTGCACTGAAAACTTGTTGTATGATTTGTATAGAAAAATGTGCCTCTTCTTCTCCTTGGAAAATGTGCAAGGGTTTCTCTCCGATTTTTCTTTCGTCTCTCTTGCTACTACTCTCTCCAAAAACTCTCTTTGGGATGTGAACAAAAACATGAAACACATGAGATAATCTCAACTTTTGCAAACTCATAAATTTATGGCAACCCTACTTTTCCTACTCAGAAAAATATTTCAGCCAACACACATGAAATTTTAAGACTCAGAATTTTGACCAAAATGGTCCAGGAAAAACCCTGAAGGGAAAACCTGTTCAAGAGAGAATTTTATTTTTCAAACAAATTTACAAAATAAATACAGCAGTACTTATCTCCCTTATTTCTTCTTGAAAAATGTGTCAAACAATCTCTGAATGACAAACTAGAAATATCAGACTTCTCCTCAAAATTTGTGCACTAAAAACATGTTGTACAACCTCACACATGCGACCTAGGAAAGCATGCAAACTGTCCTTGAATTCTGTGCAAAACCAGCAGCAATTAATTCTAGAAAATCAGTATTGTACTAACAACATTAAATGTTGCAGTCTCCTCGAAAATCGTGTTGTACTCTGCCTCAATTTTCGTGCCTCCATACAGTCTGAAATTATATGGCATGTCTAGAAATTTGTGCCAATTAATGCAGTTGAACTTTGTCTTGGGAATTGTGTTGTACAACCTGCTCTTCCTCTATTGTACAACTTGTCTAGAAAAATGTGCCTCTTCTTCTCCTTGGAAAATGTGCAAGGGTTTCTCTCTCTGATTTTTTTTTCTTCTCTCTTGCTCCTCCTCTCTCCAAAAACTCTCTTTGGAATGTGAACAATGAATTAGGTTGAGCCTTTCCCTAGCCTTTTTGTTTGAGCAACCACCATTAAAAACCAATGGCTTAGATTAAAAACAATGTTCCCCCAAGGTTCCGGGACACGGAAGCAGGGAGACGCACATTCGGGACGTGTGGAGACCACCCCCAAATTTTAGAGAAATTCAAGGGGGACAGCGGGACGACAAGACGCGATAATTTTATTTAAAAATATTAAAATATCAAAATATAAATCCCAACAATAACAAACCATCCCATGCAAATTAGTGAATTGATATCGATAGCTTAGGATCAGGTTAGAAATTAGTGAATTGATCTCGATAGCTTTGTAAGTTTGTAATGCCAAATAAAATCATAAATAAATATTAAAGAGTTGATCTTGATAGGTTAGGATTAGGTTAGAAATTAGATTTAGTTTTTAAGTTTTAATATTATTTTTTTTTGTTTTAAATTTTAAATTTTAATATATAAGTATTATTTAATGATTTATTTAAACTCTTGTTTCATTTTTTTATTTTTTTTAAATATAGGTTAAGAAAATTCAAAAATATCCTGGGGAAGCTTCGGAGTTTCGGGCGGGACGCCCACAAGTCTTGACAAAGTTTCGAAGTTTCGGGCGGGACGCCAGGAAGTCCCCCCAAGTTTCGTCAAGTTTCGCCGCCCACCGAAACGTTTCGCTCCGCGTCTCGCCAAGTTTCGTCGAAATCGAGACGTCCCAAAACGTTTCACATGGAGTTTCGGAGTGCCCGGAACGCGAGAAACACTGAAAAGCGTCCCTGTGGAACACTGATTAAAAGGCAACAAAATGAGATCTAGGGTTTAAGTTAAATCTCACTTTTCTCTTTAAAAGCATTTAATTCACTTTTAAACATTAAATAAGACTTTATTACTCACCCAGCTTTTTAATTCTCATAAAGTCACCTTTTAAAATAATAAATGACTCAAACTCACTATTTAAAAATCACTTTATTAAATAATGTCATTCTCACTTTTAAAAGTGTTAGGGAACACATTTAAAGTGTCCTTGTCCACCCCAAGGCATGAATGGACAAACACTTCGTAGGTAAAATTGTTAGATTAGCAGCAACAAGGAAGGTCTTCCTGCATGCAAGTGTTCTTGCATGCAGAAGACTCTAAAAAAGGAAACCAGTTGTATTTAATTATTTTTCCTAAGTTTACTTTGGAAAATAATTAAAAGGATTATTGACTTTAAGTGAAAGTGAAATTAGATTTTGACGCTTTACCTGAAGTTATATAAGAGAGGTCAATTGGTTGAGAGGACACACACACTTGTATTCCAATAGAGACAAGATACAGACAGGACGAGAAAAGTCAGACAGAGGATTTAGCTGGGAAGATGGAGGATCGAGGAGCAGGTTCATCGAGCAGACAGAACCCACACAGGTCGACAGGCAGAGCTGCAGGAGGAAGGTCGTACCATTCCGTACGGATTTTGTATAGCTACCAGCGTGACCATACGGATTCCCTACAGCAGCCATATAGTCGTACGGATCTGCACGTGTGAGGCCGTACAGCTGGGTCGTACACTCTGTCAGGTGGGTGCAGAGGTTTAGCTGGGGGTTCGTCCAGTGTTTCTATCGGGTAGCTGCATTCACCAAGTTTGGGTGAATTTGCAATGATTGTAACGTTCCATATTTTCTCATAATAAAATCTATATCTGCACCGGTTTTCTCATCTTGGGTTTTTCCGAGGGTTCCATACCCAAAATAACTTTGTCATTATCGTGCTGTGATGTTGTGAGTTATTTCTCATTTTTATATTCTGCTGCATACTGTAAAAGATATTCATGTGTGGTTATCAGTAGATATTTTGAATGCACTGTTTAGCCCTAGTTGAATATTAAAGGAAACTTTACATGGTATCAGAGCTCTGGTGAGCTAAAGCTGAGAGATTTGCAACAGCAGTGATAGATCAGGGGTAGATCTATTGAAGACACAAACATAGATCGAAAATCTAGGGTTTTACAAGTAACACTCCACAATGGCCATGCAGTTGAGAGTTGATAGACTCTAGGGTGCTCAAAACTTTTCTACATGGAAAGAAAGGATCACGGGAGCACATTGACTCCACGAAAGTTGCACCCACAGATCCGGCAGATCTAGCAACTTGGAAAAAGATTGATTCCAGAGCCATGTTGATTATCATGGATGGAGTGAAGGACCATATAGTCCCTCACCTGGTAAGAAGACCGCATTAAAGATGTGGAAGGCTTTGGAGAGTCTGTACCAAAGCAAGAACGAGAACCGGAAGATGGTGTTGCAAGAGAGGATGTGCAGCACCAAGATGGCCAAGGGAGAAGGAGTGGTGCCTTATCTCACGAGGCTTACACAAATCAGGGATGAACTTGAAGTTGTTGGCTCTAAGACTGATGAGGAGGAGCTAGTTTGGATAGCCCTCAATGGCTTCTCTAAGCCATCGGACACCTTTGTCAAAGGTGCTGTGGCTAGGGAGAAGCTCCCTGATTGGCAGAGACTGTGGGATAAATTTGTGCAGGAGGAGACCCGCATGGGTCAAGGATCAAGCTCATCCAGCAGTGCCCCACACATTGTGGATGAGGAGGCTCTAGCGCTTACAGGGAAGAGCAAGGGGAAGGCAAAGAAGAAGAAGGATGGTAAGAAGAACCTTGGCGTGTCAAAGGTCAAGTGTTTTATCTGCCACAAGCAGGGACACTTTGCCTCCAAGTGCCCAGACAGGAAGAAGAAGAGTAACACCTAGATGGTTGGATCTGCAGAGGTGGATGAGTTCAGCAGGAACTTCGATGAGGATTTCTGCTTGAAAGCTTGCATGGCAAGCACCACAGGGAGCAGCATATGGTACATCGACAGTGGAGCATCTAGTCACATGACTGGACAGAAAAGATTCTTCAGAGACTTGCAGGAGGGTGAAACAAGGATCCACGTTGAGCTAGGTGATGATGCGCGGTATCAGGCGCAGGGAGTTGGCACTATTTCATTTCAAAGGAAGTCTGGCAAACCCCTCAGTTGTGCTGATGTGTTGTATGTTCCAGGACTGACCAAGAACCTTATATCAGTCTCCACTCTGGAGGACAAGGGATATCAGGTGAAGTTCCATAACCATAGAGTATATATCAGGCCCAAGGGATCAAATAAGAGCTTGGATCGGGTGATTGGTAGGAGGAGCGAGAAAGTGTACAGACTACACTTTGAGCATGCAAAGGCTCTAGTCAGTAGCAGCAGCAGCAGTCAGGGTGAGTTGTGGCATAGGAGGATGGCACACTTACACCATGGAGCACTAAAGCATTTGAGACAGGCAATCATTGGATTTCCTCAGGTACAGGAGGAAAAGCATAACCACTGCAAGGGTTGTGCTTTGGGGAAGAACATCAGGAAGCCTTTCCCACAGAGTGAGCACAAGTCTAAGGAGCCCTAGGACTTGGTGCATTCTGATGTATGCGGACTTATGAGTGTCCATTCATTCAGTGGTTACAGTTACTGCATAACATTCATTGATGACTATTCCAAGAAGACCTGAATCTATTTCCTGAAGGCCAAGTCAGAGGTCTTGGAGAGGTTCTGAGCGTTCAAAACTCTCTGTGGAGAACCAAACAGGAAAGAAGATTCAGGTGTTGAGGACAAACAGCGGGGGTGAGTACACTTCCAATGAGTTCATGGAGTATTGTTCGGCTGAGGGGATCAAGAAGGAGCACACTGTGCCTCATACCCCGTAGCAGAATGGAGTTGCAGAGCGGAAGAATAGGACTATGGTTGGAGCAGCCAAGGCCATGCTATTTGATCAGGGATTACCACTATTCCACTGGGTCGAGGCATACAAGACTACAGTATACATTCAAAACAGGTGTCCCCACACAGCTTTGGGGAGGAAGACACCAGAGGAGGTCTTCATAGGCACCAGGCTAGATGTGAGTCACATTCGCATATTTGGCATGTTCATGCTGACAATAGGAAGAAGTTGGACCCTTCTCGAGAGAAGGGGCTACTTGTTGGTTACAGCGAGATTTCGAAGGCATATAGAGTTTACATTCCTACTCGCAGGAGGATCATTATGAGCAGGGATGTCAAGTTCGATGAGGACAGGGCCTTGTGGAGATCTCTGGACTTACCAGTAGAGCAGCAACCAACACAGGAGTTGGGGGTCAAGTTGGAGGAGCCATATGTACAAGTACAGGTACTGACACAGAACACAGGTTCTGGTGGTCAGAGGGAGTCAAGTGGACAAGATCCTACAATCATTGACTTGGAGGATGAGTTGCAGTAGGAGACGGATATCCAGCAGGTTGACACTAGGCCAAGGCCTAAGTGGTTTAGGTCCACACTACAGGATTCCATGCAGGTTGATCCTCCACAGAGATCTTTCAGACGGAGTGTACCACCAAAGAGGCTTAGTTATATGGCACTTATGAAAGAGTTGATTGACTCTGAACCTTCCAGCTTCGGGGAGGCTGCACAACATGATGTGTGGCAGGAGGCTATGGTTGAGGAGTATGACCCCATTATGAAAAACCAGGAATGGGAGGTTGTGTCGAGGCCACAAGAGAAAAAGGTTGTGGGATCCAGATGGATCTACAAGGTGAAGCATGTAGCAGACGGAAGCGTGGAGAAGTACAAAGCACGCTTCGTGGCAAAGGGGTTTTCATAGAAGGAGGGTATTGATTATGAGGACACCTTCGCCCCTGTTGCCAGGTATTCTTCCATTCAGACCATTATCTCACTAGCAACTGAGATGGGTTGGCAAGTCCATCTAATGGGCGTCAAGACTACCTTCCTCAACGGAGTGAAAGAGGAGGAGGTGTATATTGAGCAGCCAGAGGGGTTTGATGTGGAGAACAAGGAGACGCATGTTTGCAGACTGCATCGAGCTCTTTACGGGCTCAAGCAGGCACCTCGAGCATGGTACTCTAGGATTGACAGTTATCTACGGGAGATGGGATTTCATCGGAGTTAGACTGACCACAACCTGTGCTTCTTGACAGGTGAGGTGCCTCTCATACTGGTCCTTTATGTGGATGATCTCTTTTTGACAGGAGATGAGAGGCTGATTGGAGACTGCAAGTCCAAACTTGCAGTGGAGTTTGAGATGAAGGACCTTGAGTTGATGCATTACTTTCTGGGCTTGGAGGTTTGGCAGAGAGATGGATGCTTCTTCATCAGACAAGGGAATTATGCAATAGAGATCCTGAAGAGATTCAGGATGGAGGACTACAAGCCTATGGCCATACCTCTAGTTTCCAACTAGAGGAAGATTGATGCATGTATCTGGTCAACACTCGACCAGACATCAGCTTTACAGTCAAATCTTTGAGTCAGTTCATGGTGGACCCTCGGGGAGTGCATTGGACAGCTGCGAAGCACATGCTTCACTACATCAGAGGTACAGTGAAGTATGGATTGGTTTATGAGCGCAAGGGGAGTGTACAGTTAGCAGGTTTCACAAATGTTGACTGGGCAGGATGTGTAGAGGACCGGAAGAGTACTTCAGGTTGTTGTTTCAGCATTGGATCAGGGGTTGTCTCCTGGTTCAGTAGGAAGCAGAAGTCGGTTGCATTGAACTTGGCAGAGGCTGAGTACATGGCAGCCATCATGGCTGCTTGTGAGGGTATGTGGCTGAGGAAGTTACTTGCAGGGTTGTTCGAGTGTGAGCTAGAGGCTACAGTAGTTCACTGTGATAATCAGAGTGGCATAAGGCTATCTGAGAATCCAGTGTTCCATGACCGGAGCAAACACATAGACATCAGGTACCACTTCTTGAGAGATTGTGTTCAGAGGGGAACCGTTCGATTGGAGTACATACAGACGGATGAGTAGTTGGCAGACATTTTCACCAAGGCACTTTGCACTGTGCAGACAGAGTTTTGTGAAGTTCAAGGATAAGTTGGGGTTGCTACCGAATCCCTTTATTGTTGAAAAGGAGTGTTAGATTAGCAACAACAAGGAAGGTATTATGTATGCAAGTGTCCTTCCATGCAGAAGCCTCTAAAAAAGGAAACCAGTTGTATTTAATTATTTTTCCTAAGTTTACTTTGGAAAATAACTATAAGGATTATTGACTTTAAGTGAAAGTGAAATTAGGTTTTACGCTTTACCTAAAGTAATATAAGTCTTAAGAGAGATCAATTGGTTGAGAGGACACACACACTTGTATTCCGACAGAGACAGGATACACACAAGAGGAGAAAATTCAGACAGAGGATTTAGCTGGGAAGACGAAGGATGGAGGAGCGGGTTCACGGAGCTGTAGGAGGAAAGTCGTACCATTTCGTACGGATTCCGTACAGCTGCCAGCGTGACCATACAGATTCCGTACAACAACCGTATAGCCATACGGTTGTACAGATCCGCACATGTGAGGTCATACAGCTGGGTCGTACACTCTCTCAGGGGGGTGCAGAGGTTTAGCTGGGGGTTCGTCCAGTGTTTCTATTGGGTAGCTACATTCACCAAGTTTGGGTGAATTTGCAGTGATTGTAGCGTTCCATATTTTCTCATAATAAAATTTATATCTGACTGTTTTACCGGTTTTCCCATCTTGGGTTTTTTCGGGGGTTTCCATACCCAAAATAATTGTGTCATTATTGTATTGTGATGTTGTGAGTTATTTCTCAGTTTTATATTCCACTGCATACTGTAAAAGATATTCATGTGTGGTTATCAATAGATATTTTGAATGCACTGTTTAGCCCTAGTTGAATATTAAAGGAAACTTTACAAAAATTTCAACAAACATTATGCATGGATCAACCTTTATGGATAAAGAAAGGAAATCAAAATTTGGTGATGACTACAAAAGTCTTATGCTATGGAGCATCACCCAGCATGGTGTTATAATATAGACAAGGGCTACTTTGTAAGTTTATTTAGGAAGGATTTTGAAAAAGTAATGTTGATTATATGTCAAGTTTGTTGGAAAGGCAATTCTCATTACTTTTTTAAAGAATTGATGATTAACATTTGTTTAAAAATGACCTAGGAGTTATTTTTGTAAAAGATTAGAAAAATATTTGGATCACCAACAAGATAAATGAAAATGGAAGGGTATTTATAGTAAAATTTATATCCTCTTAATGTAACTAAAACAGCTATAAGATTAGAATAAGTTCTATTACGCTACATTTGTACCCAGCGCACCTTCAGATGTGCCCCAAGGAGAGAGGCAATTTTTTCGACCAGGAGGGGTGTTATTGAGCAATGACGGTCATGGTTGGGCCCTTTGGTCCTTCCTTTTGGAGCACTATGGCTTAATGGAACTGTTGACTGCCCTTTGTTGGGGTTTTTAACCCCGAGGTTGGTTTCTGAGGCTCCTAGGGGTTGATCACTGGGTCACATGGCCCCATATCTTGTTTGTTTGCTCTGGTGGCCTTTGCTTCAGCTGCGAGACATTTGTTTCCCTTCACAACCACTTAGGACACCCTCTTGGCCCTTCTGCACACTAGCGCCTTCTCTCCCTGGTCTTATTTCCTTAGAGAAAGATATCCTCCACGCCAAGCCTTCCTATTACTTTGAGGAGGGTGTTGAGGGATTTTATAGCATTCTTGGGGTTAGATGGGGTATAACGCCCTCCCTCCAGCTCACTCCAGCCATTCATTCGGAGTGATTCGCTAATTTTAGCAGTTTTTGGCACTTAAGGGAAAAATGCCCCAAGTAGCCTACCTTGAGCCTACATTAGGCCATCCTTTATTATTATTTTGTTATAATTTTAAGTTGACATTTTTATAATTTCAAGTTGACATTTTTATAATTTCAAATTGACATTTTAAAGGCATGTCGGCCTAAATAATTTTTGTAAAAGTGGGTGTGAGATCATATAAATATATCTCCTCACTTCATTTGTAAAACAAGACTCATGGGATAAAACACTATGCACTTATTCTACCCTAGTTAGGGCTCTTTGGAGAGATGTGCCCCTCTTGAGGAAGGCTATTTTCTAGGTTTTATGGTGAGTTCTTGAAGTATCTTGGTTTTTTTGCTCTTTCTCAAAGGTGATGCTTGGATTTGTTAGTGAAACACGTGTATAAGGAGGTATCTATGTCTTGTCTTGGTGTCTCTTTGTTAAAAGCCGATGAGTGATGTGTGTTGGTAGATAGAATGGTAGCCATTAGGTTGCATTTTATCTTGGACAAGTCTTCCTAAACTTTTATCACCTTAAATTTGAAGCACGTCCTCTTTAGGAGTCTTCTAGGGATAAAAAAACCTAGGTCTTTAGGTTAGTCATCTAACCTAGGTTCTACTTCTCACTAGGCAAGTCGTCCTCTCTAGAGGCCCTAGGCTAGGCAGGGTATTGTTAGGGTTAGTTTCCTCTTGTCTTCACATCTTTTGCTTTTCCAAAACCTAGTCTAGGGTTAGATTTTAAGTTAGTTTTGGGTTATTTTTAGTTGGTATAGAGTCTAGACCTAGGTTATGGTTAAGACTATTCCCTAAACCCTCGCATGTCAAAACAATCCTAAAAAACTTGCTTCTTTGACCCTCGTTTCTTCCTCTTTTCCCTTCGGCAATCTCCCGAGCACTCCTTTGCACCCTCGGTTGCCCCTTTTCCTACCTCCTACTCTCTCTGGCTACCTCACTCTACCCTTGGCTGCTACTGCAGCAGTTTTTTATCACCCTCGGTCAGCCCTTCAAACATTCCCTTTCACCCTCATCTCACCTTCTCTACCCTCGGATGCCCTTTTTCTTCCCTTCCTCCATCCTCACTGCCCTCCTTTTTATCCTCGACTGGCATCCCTTGCTGCTCTAACAGCCTTCCCCCTCCTTCCTCTTGACTTCTCTCTTAAACCCTCGCCCTAGTCCCTTCCACCTCTCTCTAGGCCTAATACCCATTACTTGGCTCAATCCCTCTTTTCCCTTCATTCGGGTCTGTTGTTGCTATGGCTGTTACAGCCCTAGTCACACCTTATGGCAGCCCTTTCACATCCTTTAGGGCTTCCCTTACAGTGGAAGCCCTCCCTCAATACAAAATTGTCGCTCCTGTAACTTCATCTTAGTCTCCTAACACCTGCACATTGACAAACACAAGGTTGGTATTTGTTGGTGTAGAGAGTGATAATTGTTCAAACTCTATTGGTGATTTGGTTGTAATACTGTTGCATACAAATCATTTAAACACTAACACATGAAACTTACAGACTTTTGTTAGCTAGTGTTTAATGCTATTGCAAGTACAAAGTTGGATTAAGTAAATGATGTATGACTACTACTGCCATAAATGTTGATCCATGACCTAGTGCTAGTATTCTACCTCAGATTTGATTTTAATGCTTAGTCATGTATAATACTGCTTACACAAAGTTTGTAATGAACCATGGTAGAAAACTAATAAATGCTAATCCATAACTGATACATAACTATTGTTTCCTTGATGACTATAATGTTATTGGATTCTTGCATTAATGACTGAGCCATTTACTCATACTGTTGTACATGTGCACTTCTACTTGTTTAGTGGTGAAATACTTGTATTTTGCTAATGCCTGCATATCACCTTTGTTACTTGCACATTGAACTAATTGGCTAGTTATTGGCTTACCCATGGATGAATGTACTCATAATATGCATATCATCTTCTTGACTGCATAAGAAATTGGTCACTAACAATCTTCAAAGAAGACTTTATTTTGCGTCTAAGCGCTTTTGCAGAGTTGTCATTAGGGCTCTCCCCTAGGAGGTTTCGACTTTCGAAGAAGTTAGGAGACGTGACTAAGGTGATAGTGGTCACTTTCTCTACATATGCTTGTCGGTGGCTTGGACTGCCATTTCAACCAGTAACAAGTTCCTTAAACAATTTGGCATCCTTAATCTGCAATGATCTTTTTGCCCGTAGTTGCATACATACCTCGTCTCTCCATAACTAACAAAAAGCAACCAAAGAACTGACATCATTTTCAAACACGTATTTGTAGTGGAGTTTCTAGAGAAGAAACAATGCAAAAACTCTCAAACAATGCCAAATACCAACTAGAGAATCTCGGATCACAGATATGGAATCTCCTAACAAAACTTCCCTCTAATGCAAATGCCCCTAAAGAATGCTTGCCAACTAAGATTGAAACTACTCCCAATAAGACCTCGCAAAAGGAATATACTTCAGTATTTCTACCTTTCAACAAGAGAGGCAAAGATCATTAGAAAGGCCACTCTTGGCCAACCAAGATTTTTTGGAGGGGAAACCCTAATAGATCACCAACCAAGCAAACACCCAAAGTATATTGGAAACTCTCATTAACCAAACAACATGAAACCTCTGAATCCAATGGCTCTCAACACCTGTTGAAACCCACCAAGCATTAAGAACTGTACTTAGCACATGCCTTTGATGCAAAATGGACAAAAGTCTGCGACAATCAAACCAAGTCAAAGGACGTTCAAAGCTCCACTCCCAATCCCGCCAAAAGGGACTTGTCATATCATTATTCATCTTGTAAATATCTTCTTATGGGATGAGGCCAATTATCTCCACAAAAGGGGGATGATTTCCATAAGGCAATGCAAAATATCAAGCCACTGAATGCCATTCTTTCTAAGAACAAGAACTAGCATCCCACAAATCCCTCCAAAAGAAAATCTTCTTCCTACTTAATCTCCTTGCCTAAAAGTGTGGAAGTTCAGAGATACAAGTGCCTTCCAAGTTCCAACTCTAGATCGACCTTCTGGCCAAATCCCATACAACTCTGTTCTCTGGCATATACCAATGAACCAAGTTGTTATGAATATTTAAATGATATATTAATTATTAATAATAAATTATTAGTTACTAAGGTGAAAGGGAGTAACCCTTCACTATGCATGCTCAATTATTATTTATTATTTATTATTTATTATTTATTATCCATTATGGAAGACGGAATCACTTCTTAGTTCCCCAACAGGATACGGTTGTACCATTTGGTATTAGAGCTTTCGCTCCTCCCCTCAGAGCTCGGATTCGGCTCCTCATTCCACACTTCCACCACTTTTCTCACTTTCCGCTCTTTCCATTCCACCACTGCTTCACTCCTCTCGCTCATTATTCCTCACTTCCTACACACGCCCTACCAATCCGTCCCCACGTCCCACAACTGCTCCTATTCCCCACCTCGCCCATTCGCTCTGCAGTTTGCCACTTTCCACGCACCTGCATCCTCTCCTCCCCCACATCTCCACGTCCACGCTCAAACCCCTGCGCACTCCTCCCCTACGCATCCTTCACTTTTCTTCCTCCCTCCACGCAACCCGCTCCCTCTCCATCTCCCGACCTGTGCTCAATGCTCCTCTTCCACACCACCAATCCGCCCTCTTTCCACGTCACCTGCTTGCTCCCATTTACTGCTTCCCACACCATTGCACCAAACGCTACACCACGCTCCCAACTCACTGCGCGTTGACCAGTAGTTCTCCCCACTCCACTACGCGCCTTCATCTATCTGCGCATCACCTCCTCCCGCGCTCTCCCTCTGCCTGCACACTCTTCCACACTACCTCTGCAGATCTCCTCAACGTCCAATTGGCCGTGCTCCTCCTGCCTCACACTCCTTCACACATCACCGCTCCATCACCACACCACGCAGCTCGCCACCCCCACGCTTGCATGCCTCCAACCTACGCACCTACAAGCCCTCCCACCAGTGTGCTCTCTCCTCCACGTGTCTCCCTTGCTGCCGTACTCTAGCAAACCCTAAAACGTTTAATAAAAATTAAATTAAATATTATATAATTTCTATTATATTAATATTAAATTTTATTAAATTTTAAAATTTCAAAAGGAAATAAAATATATATATATTTAAATATAATTTTTTATTTTTTATTTTTTATTTTGAATCCTATTCAAAATCATAATAATAATTGTTATTATAAATTTTTATTAGTTGATCAAATCTACCAAAGACTTTAAGTGTCTTTAATTCTCCATAAGGAAAAAATAGCGTCCAAATACACACCTCCACATACAAGGACCAAGACCATGGCTAAATTAAAAGACCAAATCGAGAAATTGGAGAAGGACATCAAGGCCCTCGTTGCCAACCAAAAAAGTTTGAAGGAAGAAATGAAAAATAACAATGTAATGCCCAAGAAAGAAATCAAAGACGAAGTTGTTAAGGTACTAGAAAGCAGGCTAGATGAAAAATTGGACATCATGAACAAGAAACAAAAAGACTTGGATGACAAAATGAGTACCATGACTCAAGACATAAACACCATAACACAAAACTTGAGCACCATGACGCAGAACCATAATACATTAATGGAGGTGTTGCAAAAACTAATGCCTAGTACATACCATGTTAGTAGTCCGGACATGTTAGATGCCTCATTTCATGTTTCCACATAGGAAACACTCGCCAAGAATCAAGAAGATTTGCAAAAAGAAATAAAGATTAACAATGCAACACTTAAACAAGAGAGAAACAAAAGTACTACCAGATATGGAGCTACGATTAAACAGCAAAATAGACGCTATCAGTAAGATAGTAGAGAAGGAAAAGGCTAAAAATCACCACCAACAATGAAGCAGTTCAAATATGTCGGTTGCATCGTCCAATAGCTCTGAGCCACCATCAAACCGTAAGGAAAAAGGCAACCAATATCATCCTTACATAGTGTACCCACCTAAGGCAAAAATAGAGTTGTCGAAATATAATGGAAGTGAAGACCAATGTGTTTCCTGGTTAAACAAAGCGGAAGAGTACTTCGACATCTACAATATTCAATCTGACAAGGAGAAGGTGAAATATGTGTCAATGCATATGGAAGGGTACGCCTATAATTGGTACTTGTGGTGGAAGAGAGATAAATTTTCCTACACCTGGAACTTGTTCAAAATAGATTTTTTTAATAGTTTTCAAGGAATCGCAGAAGATGAACTTTTAAGTAAACTTACCAGATTACAACAGGTCGGAAGCGTTGAGGAATTCACACATCACTGGGAATCCCTGTCGACACGAGTATTTGGGTTATCTGATAAACAAAGACTTGAAACCTATCTAGGAGGTCTTAAACCATACCTCCAAAAAGAATTAAAGACGCATGACATAGCTAACGTAGAAGTGGCAAGACATAAAGCAAAAGAAGTAGAACGCAAATTGGAAGGAATAAAAACAAGAGGCGATAACAATTATCGACAAGGAAAAGAGACACAATGTAGATATTGTGAAAATAATTGGTCACCCGGTCATCAATGCCACAAACCTCAATCATATGCCTATGAAATTGAAAATAGGTCGAAAATGTCTAACAATTACTTTGATAATAGAAAAAAGAAGAAAAACACATGTCGTCAATGTAGTGATGACTGGACCCAGGCCATAAATGTAGGAACAGTGAGACAATACAATGCAAAATCATTTATGGAAAGGAATTGCAAGTCTCTGCACAAGAAGTCTCGTCTGATTCAAAAACCGACACAAAATCAGAGTGAAGGACGACATTAGAAAAAATCAAGCTTTGAGGACAAAGCTTTCCCAAGGGGAAGGCAATGTTATGAATATTTAAATGATATATTAATTATTAATTATAATTTATTATTTACTAAGATGAAAGGGCGTAACCCTTCACTATGCATGCTCAAGCATTATAAAGGCAAACCTCATTGTAATATTTTATCATCATCTATCAATATATTATTATTTTATTATCCACTATGGAAGACGGAATCGCTTCTTAGTTCCCCAACCAGATACGGTTGTACCACAAGCCTTCCATCCTCCAAGCTACCCAAATACTCCTGAAGATGAACCCTACAATCTAGAAATTATGAGCAGCATAAATGATGTCCATAAACCAAACAGACCCCTAACTTTATCAACATGTTGGGTTGAATGTATTATGTGTCGCATCAAAGTGTGCCAAGGAGATGTACCCTCCAAACATCTAACCACCCACTTAGCAATAAATATGCTTCCTTGTGTCGCAACATTAATCAAACCAAGACCTCCCTCATACTTGGCCATGATGTAGACATCCAAAGGTACCATGCAGAAACCCAAGCCCCGTTGTACTTGGCCCAAAAATACGAACACAAAATCTACTCTAAGTGATGTAATTGGGCCCTATTGGGTAGACAACAAGACACATAGTAGTAGATGTGGAAGGCTTGAAGGATCCTACTTGTTGGATTTTGTGCAACTTCGGAAGTTATTCTTACTGTAATTTTATTATATTGTTTTGTACCTCCTACAGGAGATCATACTGATGTAATCATTCATGTAAACCCTTGAAAGAATCAATCTAAACCTTCGAGGAGTTTAGAATTCAAATAGAAATATTTTTACTACTTTTATTTTCCCCCAAGGTAAGTAGACCCCAGTCAATTAGACAAGTGGGCCCAGTTAGGTGTAAATGTCAGTTTTGTAAAGTGTATAAATAAAGGTTGGACACCTCATTTGGACACAGCTAAGCAAGCAAGTTCGCTAGTCAAGGAGAAGTTCGCTCGAGCAGTAAGAAGCAATATTTTTCTGGGGTTTTTCATTGGAGAGATTTTCTTCTTTCTCTCTCTTCTTGTACTCTGTTCTCAGGATTGATCATCTCTATATGAAGGTTGTTGGGTTTTCTCCCTATTGGGTTTCCTAGGATAAGCTCTTGTGTTCTTTGTTTTTGTGCTTTGTCTTTCTTCTCGAGATCCTATTGTTCAATTGCAATAAAGTTATATTATTATAATCTTGTAAAAATCTAACATGGTATGAGAGCAGTTCTAAAAGAAGCCATTGTCGGGAACTAGGATTACTATTTGAAGGCCTTCCTTCATAAAGTCTGGAGAAAAAGAGACTTGGAAAGTTCGCTCTAGGGGAGGCGCATATTCTAGTTAAGGAAGAATAAAATTTTGAGAAGTTTCATTTTTTACCTAATTTCGTTGCTGCAGCTACTGCAGAAATTAGGGTTTCAAGTCATGAGCTGATCGGTGCATAGTTTTGGCTCAAACTCACCTTCTCTCAACTTGCCTTGTAGGGTGCATCTATCTATGAGGTTAGTTTCACAAAATTGCAACTTTCATTTTTGACCTAGCTCCTACTAGGGTTTCTGGTTCAAATCTATAGGCAAGATGATTGGAATGAACGTTGAAGATCGTCTTGATGGAGCCTCCAACTTCATCTCTTGGAAGTCTAGAGTTCTTCTCATCTTGGAAGAAAATGACCTCTTGAAGTTAGTCAATGAGAAGGTCCCAGAACCAGAAGCTGAAGTTCGTCAATGATGCCCGAGCTAGGAGATTACTAGTGTACTCAATTAAAGACCACTTGGTTCCTCAAATTTCACAAAAGAAGATAGCTAGGAAGATGTTCAAAACCCTTAAGAGGCTATTTGAGCACAGTAGCATCAATGTGACTCTCACATTGAGGAACCAACTATCGAACATGAAGCTGACCAAGTCTAAATCAATTTCCTCATACTTCATGAGGATCACAGAACTTAGGGACAAGCTGAGATCTAGTAGAGAACCTATCGAAGATAAGGAGCTTGTCATGACTACCTAAATGGGCTTCCACCATCTTGGGAATCTTTCATCCAAACCATCAGTGGACGCACCAAATTGCTCAAATTGGACAGATTATGGGCAGATTGCACTCAAGAGGAGACGAGGATTGTAGCAAGACAAAGACTTCATGGAACTCAACTTGAGGAGAATCAAGCATTCATGGCCCATGCCAAGAAAGGAAAGGGAAAGGGAAGAAAATTTCACCACCATAAGCATCAAGGTAGAAGACCAAGCCCTTCTTCGGATCAACAAGAAAAGAAGAAGGATCTATCGCAAGTACAATGCTTCAGGTGCAAGAAATAAGGTCATTATGCAAACAAATGTTCAAACTCAAGCAAAAGGAAACATGAAGCCTCAACATCTGATGTAGAAGAAAGTCATCATCACAAGAAGCAAAGGAGTGAAGACCGTATAGAATTTTTCTTCATATCGGCACTATCAGGTACTATTCCCACCACTAGTGGCACTTGGCTCATAGATAGTGGTGCTTCCAGGCATATGACTGGATATGAAGAAAATATTTTTGAAATAGTAGAGAAAGAATCTCATCTCTGTGTTGTACTTGGAGATGATGCTAACTATATTGTGAGAGGATTTGGGGCTACCTCACTTCAACTAGAATCTAAAGACATGTTACATTTAAGTGATGTGCTCTATGTTCCTGGTAAAGAAATCTTATCTCCATCTCTGCCTTGGAGGACAAGAGATATAAAGCTGCATTTTCAAATGGGAAAGTACTTGCTTGGCACAAGAACTCAAGCATGGACGCGACGAAAGAAATTGGAGTAAGAGAGGAGAGCCTGTATCGATTGAGCACTCCACTAGCTCAAGCACTAATTCATGACTCCACCATCATGGGTGAGCTATGGAACAAAATATTAGCTCACATCCACGATAGAGCTCTCCCAACATTAAGAAATATTGGGACAGGTCTACCAACACTTCACATGGACCATGACGGAGTCTGCAAGGGATGCGCACTTGGAAAGAATACCAAGGGATCATTTCCGAATAGTAAGAGCAGATCCAAGGAAATATTGGATCTAGTGCACTCTGACTTGTGCAGACCTATGACTGTTGCTTCGCTGGGAAGTTACAACTACTATGTAACATTCATTGACAACCACTCATGGAAGACATGGATTTACTTTCTCAAGACCAAGGAATCCGAGGAAGTGCTCAGCAAGATCAAAGAATTCAAAGCACAAATCGAGAATATGTCCAAAAAGAGGATCAAGACTCTGAGATCAAACAATGGTGGAGAATACACATCCACGGAGTTTAATGATTTATGCAAGGAAGAAGGAATTAAGAGGGAGCTTACAGTTCCCTACAACCCTCAACAAAATGGGGTTGTTGAAAGAAAGAATCGAACAATTGTGGAGGCAGCCAACGCCATGATACATGACCAGAGTCTACCGATATTCTTATGGGCAGAAGCTTCCAAAACAACTATCTCTGTACAAAACAGATGCCCTCATAGAATCTTGAAGAACATGACTCTGGAAGAAGCCTTCACAAACAAGAGTGAAGCCAAAAGTGGGCCACCTTCGTATCTTTGGTTGTCCAGTCTACATACATGTGCCCAAGGAGAAAAGGAGAAAATTGGAGCCTTCATGAAAGAAGGGGACTTTCGTGGAACACAGTGAGTCTTCAAAGGCCTAGAGAATTTACATTTCAGGATCGAAGCAAATCAAAGTCAGCAGGGATGTGTCCTTTGAAGAACAAATGGTTATCCAAAAAGGAAGAGGATCTGGCATGGAGATCGATGACAATGAAGAGATGAGATCATCTCGCCCTCCAACAGTTTAGAGGGATTTGCCAAAGGAAGAACCGATTAACTCCATTGATCCAGTTGAGCCAGTTGATGCTCCCACAAATATTGCAGTTAGTCGAAAAAGGACTAGATGGGAACAACATACGTTGCAGGATGCAGAGGGGCATGAAGCTCCACATGGAACTTTTCGAGAAATCAAAAGACCTCAGAGGTTCTCGAGTTATGTAGCATTGATGAGTCACATCATTGACTCAGAACCGACCACATATGAAGAAGCATCCAAGCACCAAGTTTGGAAGGATGCCATGATGGAAGAATATCAATCCATCAGGAAGAATGATGTATGGGAGGTTGTACCAAGACCTGAGGGGAAGTCAGTAGTGACTTCCAAGTGGCTTTTCAAGATTAAGCATGGAGCAGATGGCAATGTGGAAAAACACAAGGCTAGATTTGTTGCCAGAGTATTCTCTCATAAAGAGGGAGTTGATTACAATGAAACATTTGCTCCTGTGGCTCGATATACTTCCATCAGGACCATTATTGTCATTGCTTCATCTATGGGATGGAAGCTGCATCAGATGGATGTGAAGAGTCAAGACCGCCTACCTCAATGGTGTAATCGAGGAAGAAGTTTATATTGAACAACCAGATGGGTTTGTTGACCATAGGAAGGAGTCCCACGTCTGCAAGCTAAAAAAGACTCTATATGGACTCACTCAAGCAAGCACCCCATGTTTGGTATGGACGAATAGACGTATACTTAGTGCGCTTGGGATTCACCAAGAGTGATGTATATCCCAATCTTTACTACAAGATTGTGGAAGATGAGCCACTAATTCTAGTTTTGTATGTCGATGACTTGTTTCTCATAGGAAATGATAAGTTGATTGATGGTGTAAGAAGAAGCTTGCCTCTGAGCTTGAAATTAAAGATCTTGGATTGATGCATTGCTTCTTGGGATTAGAATTATGGCAGAGGCGAAAGAAAAATTTCTTGAGTCAAGGAAAATACACTATCGATATACTAAAGAGATTTGAAATGTTTGACTGCAAGTCCATGGCTACTCCAATGGATGCAAACCTAAAGAAGTTGAGGGACTCAGCTTCAGATTCTGACTTGATTAACCCCACCATGTAGCACCAGTTGATTGGATTGCTAATGTATCTAACGAACACCAGACTAGACATATGTTTTGTTGTGAATGCTCTCAGCCAGTTCATGAATGAGTCAAGGCAGATTCACTAGACTATCGCAAAACATGTACTCAGATATTTGTGTGGCACCGTGGGATATGGATTAAGATATGCTTCAGAATGTGACTTGAGATTGCAAGGATTTTCATATTCATATTAGGTCGGATGCGTTGCAGATAGGAAGAGTACTTTCGGATGTTGCTTCAGTTTGGGTTCTGCAATTATTTCCTGGTGCAGCAGGAAGTAGACCTCAGTAGCATTCAGTACAACAAAGGTCGAGTATATGGATGCTAGTACAACAGTTCGAGAAGTAGTATGGCTTCAGAAACTCCTTACAGGATTGTTTGGTCAAATTCTAGGACCAACTGTGATTCACTATGACAGCCAGAGTTGTGTGCAAATGTCAGTGAATCCTGTGTTTCACGATAATCGAAGCATATAGAGATTCGATATCACTCCATTCGTGAAATGGTGTAGAAGGGTGCAGTCGAGCTACAGTACATGCCAACAGATGACCAGACTGTAAATGCTCCTACCAAACCTCTTCCCAAGACAAAGTTTGAATACTTTCGTGGAAGACTTGGAGTAGAAGAAAATGTATCCCTCCTTGAGAGGGAAAGGTGATTCAGACATCTACCTTGCTTCTACACAGGTGCCTCTACTTGTTCTGGTTCACAGCCTGGTATGAGAGAAATCTCATCGGCAATGGAGATGGACTAGTAGTAGATGGTCTTGTACACTGGTGCCTCTGCTCGTCTTGGTTCTCAATCTGGTCTGGGAGAAATCCCATCAGCAGTAGAGATAGACAGGTAGTAGATGGTTGTGTACACTGGTGCCTCGGATGGTCATGTACACTGGTGAAATCCCATCGACAGTAAAGACGAGCAGGTAGTAGATGGTCGTGTGAAGCATGTCCAGGTTCTCAACCAGGTATGGGAGATTTCCATCGGCAGTAGAGACGAACTGGTTGTAGATGAGACATTGATTGCAGTACTCTCCGATGGACTGTGAGAGTTGATGGATTCACTGATGGATTGTGTGGATCGGATGTATGATGACAACTCTCTGATGGGCCATGCAGAGTTGTAGAACTGATGGATTCACCGATGGACTATGTGGATCAAACATATGATGATGATGACTCTCCGATGGACTGTGCAAAGTTGCAGAGCCGATAGATTCACCGATGGATTGAGTAGATCAGATGCATGATGACACCTCTCGACAGAGAGAGATCGTCTTGACAACCTTTACTATGTATAGAGATGATCGCGATAGATGTGTTGTATAGAAGAGACCCAGATGATCATGATGCTAATGATGTCCATGTCCGAAGAATACCTTCCTTGTTGAGAGGGAGTGTTGGAATTTGTGCAACTTCGAAAGTTATTCTTATTGGAATTTTATTATATTGTTTGTACCTCCTACTAGAGATCATACTGATGTAATCATTCATGTAAACCCTTGAAAGAATCAATGTAAACCTTGGGGAAGTTTAGAATTAAAATAAAATTATTTTTACTACTTTTATTTTCCCCCAAGGTAAGTCGGTCCCAGTCAGTTAGACAAGTCAACCCAGTTAGGGTTAAATGTCAGTTTTGAAAAGTGTATAAATAGAGAGGTTGGATGCCTCATTTGGACACACAACTAAGAAAGCAAGTTTGCTAGCCAAGGAGAAGTTCGCTTCAGCAGTAAGAAGCAGTATTTTTCTGGGGTTTTTCATTGGAGAGATTTTCTTCTTTTTCTCTCTCTTCTTGTACTCTGTTCTCGGGATTGATCATCTTTATACGAAGGTTGTTGAGTTTTCTCCCTATTGGGTTTCCCAAGATAAACTCTTGTGTTATTTGTTTCTGTGATTTGTCTTTCTTTTAGAAATCCTATTGCCAAATCTATGTTGCGTGGGAGCTATCCCCACCCCCTCGTTCCTGCTCCTGAAGCTCGCTTCCTTCGGAAGCTCGCTCCCAAAACGCTCCCAGTTTTGGGAGCATGCTCCCAAGGCGCTCCCTTCATTTCCTATACTAAATGCTCCTATACTAGGTTGATCATTTAATGACAATGTTATGGTACCTCCCTTCTTTGCCAAGCTCCTACAAAAGTTTTTATGGTTGATCATTTGGTGATAATGTTATAAGTTATAACTACTAGATGATTGATGTTATATGGTTTAATCCATGTATTCTATAGCTAATTCAACATCCTACATATCTTTTAGATATAAATCCATCAAAATATATTAAAATATATACTTTACAAAAAACGCTCCCAAAACGGGAGCTTATGAAAATTTCGCTTTTCACTCCGCTCCCCGCTCCCAAAACGAGAGCTTATGAAAATTTCGCTTTTCGCTCCGCTCCCCGCTACCAACAACATAGTTCCAAATTGCAATAAAGTTATATTGCTGAAATCTTGTAAAAATATAACACTACTCACCAGTGTAAGCTTACCTGCAAAGGGGAGATACTTACACTGCCAGAAAAGTAATTTACATTGTAATCTCTCAAGGCACCAACTCCCAAACAGAAACCAAAGAAGCCAACACCAAAAGGAATACCAAGGTATCTTACAATAACACCAAGCAAAACAAACTTTCATGTGGTTGGAATCCAAGTAGGCAGACCAACTAACTAGTAGTCAATATTTTGATCACTAACAATAGCCTATGACACCTCACATAACACTATCAAACAATCCCCAGAAGCTGAAATAGATTCCCACTCAGCAACATAGACAAAAGAGAGCGATCCTCAAAGTGGATGTTCACAATCTCATTCCATCTTGGAAAAGAAATTCCTCTAAGTTGACCTTATAGATGGGACACCTCCAACAAATAACCAAGGACATCAAGATTCAACACATAAAGATAAGAGGCCAATGGACACCCTTGGCCAACAGACTTGTGAAGGTGGATGTAAAGAGACAAAGCATTATTCATTGAAATAAAAATCGAAGCACATGAGAACAGGGCATTAATCAAACTACCACATCGCATATCAATGTCAAGGCAAGTCATCATCTTTGTGATAAGTGTCTAGTCAATATAATCATAAACTTTGTCAAAGCCAATTTTTAGGAAGAGGGCCTACTGACCAAACTCCCTACCCCACTCCAAGGCCGCCAAAGTTGATAATACCATATCCAAAATAAATTACCAATAGACAAATCTTGTTTGCTCCCAACGAACAACTTTCCTGACCACATCCCAAACTCTCAGCCAATGTCTTAGCCATAATTTCATAGGCAACACTCAATAAAGTTATTGAACACCACCCACCAATGGAATCTCTAGAAGCATTCTTTGGAATAAGCTTGATCATACCCTAATTAAGTGATTTCAAAAGGTTCCCAAAAGAGAGAGCAAGATCACATAAGTCATCCCCCACAATGTCCCACATCACCTTTGAGAACTCACAAGGCAAACTATCAATACCCAAGGATCAATACTCACATGAGTTAAGTTACTTGACCTCTTACCTTCATCTTCTTATAAACCCCTTACCAAAAGTCCCATCAGCAAAATCACTAATTTGGTTTCTAATGCCATTAAGTTCACATCTCTAGACCCCTCAACCAAGAAGCAAATTCTTCCTCACAATCCCCAACCTCTAAAAATTTATGGACAACCTAATACCTATAAGAAAGATATCCCTCTTCAACCCATTGTCAGCACTATTGGAGCCCCCACCCATGCCTTATCAAGATTCTTGGATGACAAGATTCAACCCTTCATTGGTCAAACCCAATCTTTTACTAAAGATTCCTTTGATTTTATCAATAAAATTCATAACTTCCACCTTGACGATCATGAGCTAATGATTAGTTTTGATGCTGTCTTCCTCTTCACCAAAATATCTATCACAGAATCCCTTGATATCATCTCTAAGTTTATAGACAAAGGAACTTTAAATCTTATAAGGATTTGCCTGACCTCTACTTTATTTTGCTATAAAGACACATTTGATGAACAAACTGAAGGCACTACCATGGGATCATCTTTATCCCTTCTTGTTGCCAACATATTCATGGAAAATTTTGAAGCCCTTTCCTTTAATATTTTCTATTTAAAACCAAAATATTGGTTTCAATTTGTTGACGACACCTTTGTCATTTGGTCACATGGCCACGCCTCCCTCAATAACTTTCACAATCACCTAAACAGTATTTCTCCTCACATTCAGTTCACCATGGAAATTCAGCAAGACGAATCTCTCCCTTTTCGAGATGTTTTGATCACCTATCAACAGGATGGTTCCCTATCTCATCAATTTTATCAAAAAAAAACCCACACTAATAGATAGCTCCATGCCCAATCCCACCACCACCCTACTCAAAAATCTGCAGTCCTTAAAACCCTTATCACCAAAGTTGTGTATATCTGACCCCTAACATTTAAATCAAGAAAGATCCCACCTCACTAAATCCCTCATGGACAATGGCTACCATCAAAACCAAATTAACAAAGCTTTTCATGTCATCCTTTACCCAAAACCTAAGCATTTCAATTCCTCATCTCCAACCCAAGCATTAATCTCTCTCCCTTATATCCATGGCATCACTGATCACATCTCCAAACTTTTAATCACGAAAGATATCAAAACAATCTTCAAACCCCACAAAACCCTTAAACAGTTATTCAAAAGTGCTAAAGATAAATCCAACCCTTTTCTAACCCAAGGGGTCTACTGTTCCTATGGAAAAACATATATTGGACAAACCGGTAGATCCATTCATGCTCGTATCAAAGAGCGCATTGTTGATACCAATCATAATTGCCTCAATAAATAAGCTATCGCAAAACATTCTTTTAACACTAAAAACTAAATCTGTTTTGATCCAAAAAAAAACCTTGCATCCACCTCCTATTACTCCTCTCAACTTATCGGGGAGGCTCTAGAATGTTCTGATCAGGCAAAAATCCTTGCACATCCACCTCCCATTATTCCTGTTAGCTTATCAGGGAAGCTCTAGAAATTGAAAAGCACCCAAACAATTTTAATTGAGAAGATGGCTATAAACTGAGTCAATCTTGGAAACCCTTAATCCATTATCTTAAACATTAACTCATTTCCTCATATTAATATCTATTACCCTCCCCTTCCTTTCTCCATCCCTCTTTGTTGTTTAATCATTCTCCCCCTTCCCCCTTCTCTATTATATTTCTCTTATTCTTTGTTCATTCCTAACCTATCCCCTTGGCTTGTTAGTTCTTATCATTCTTCCTCTCATGCCTCCCCTTTATATCCACAATGTTACAATTTACTCATTTCCTCTCATCATTTTTTGTCCTGCTTATTCCATTTCTTGCTTTGCTTATGACAAGCAAGAAGAGGAATTCAACAGAGAAATTATTGAGGTCTTCTCATCAAAGACTATCTCTCCTACAAATAATCTCTTATTTGATTGGATCAAACAATTTGTAGTACTTCAACTCTAAGCATGACTTCAGGTTCAGTGTCTTTCTCTTATCATCTAGGTTATGAGCCCACGCTATGCATCCAAACATTTTGAAGTGTCAAACTAAGGGCTTCCTCATGTTCCATTTCTTAAAGAGGAATCATGTCTCACACTACTTTGGAAAAATCCATTTCAAAAGACAGTTTGAGCATTAGATAATTTCTACCCACAATCTAATCAACATAACTTTGGCCTAAACAAACATTATGCAATTTTGACCAAGGTCCAATACTTCATTTTAGCAATGCCATATTGTTGAGGTGTGTAAAGTATTGATCAATGTCATTAGATACCATACTATGACAAGTAGCTTTCAAAATCCTTGACCACATGTTCTCCTTCATTGTCTGATCTCAAACATTTCACAGGTCAACTACATTGTTTTTCAACCAATGCCTTAAATTCCTTGAGTTTCTCAAATACATGATCCTTATTATTCAAGAAATATATGACAAGTGTACCTAGAAAATCCTCAATGAAAGTCAAAACATACCTCGCATTTGCTAGTGATGGTTTATTCAAGGAGCATAGGTCACTATGAACAAGTTCCAACTCTTCAAGGCCTTTGCTCTTCAAGCCTTCCCTATTTCAAATTCAGCTTGGGGATGCTTTCCTAGCACACATCCTTCACATACACCATCAAGGGGGACAACCCTATGTGGTCCAGTAACCATATCATGTTTTACCATCAACTTCATACTTTAAAAATTCAAATGTTCAAGTCTTTCATGCCAAGTTCATCTCCAAACATCGGCCTTTGCTATGCTTGTAGTAGGTCCTAGATCCTTTCTATGAAAATCACAAATTCACACAATTCTCCTTAGGATCAAGAATAATCTTAGCGACAACAAAGTTACTATGCATATCTTTCACAACAAACCATTCTGGCCAAAGCTCTACCTTCTTGCTAGTATGAGTTAGTTGAGGTACTTACAACAAATTGGCACTCAAACTTGGTACCTCATACACATTGATAATGACACCATTCCAACATCCAATTTTACAACAACTGCCATTAGTCAGAGCATAGTAATCAGAAACAAAGATTTTTTTCTATTGCCTTACACAAAGAGCAAAAGAGAGAAGCAACTTTAGTAGTGTTCCATCAAGTATCTAGGATGCAGGATCACGCTATGTAAAGAATATATTTAAGCTCCATGGGTTTCCCAAGGTTATTGTTAGTAACAAGGACCCCAAATTTACCAACAACTTCTAGAAGGAATTGTTCCACCAAGTTGGGACTTCACTAACTATGAGTACCTCTATCACCCCTAGACAAATAGACAAACGGAAGTAGTAAACAAATGCCTTGAAGGATACTTGAGGAATTTTGTGAACGACCGACAAACTCAATGGGTACAATGGCTACACCTTGCAGAATGGTGGTACAATAGTACATATCATACATCAACAAAAATGTCATCTTTTGAAGCCTTATATGGGTACCCACCTCCTACAGCAAGAGAATATGTCATCAACAATTTCAAAGTTCCAGCAACAAGAGATTACCTAGCAACATCCACATTTTGAAGAACCATCTCGAACAAGCAAGAAACCGCATGAAACAACAAGCAGACTCAAAAAGAAATGATCGAGAATTTGAAGTGGGCGATTGGGTGTTTGTTTGCCTTCAACCGTACAAACAAACTTCACTAAAAAACTTCAAAAATCATAAACTTGCACCCAAGTTCTATGGTCCATATCAAGTTTGAAAGCGAGTGGGACAAGTGGCCTATGCTCTAGACATCCCAAATAAAGGAAAAATACATGACGTCTTCCATGTGTCATGCCTAAAGAAGAAATTGGGCTCAACCACTCGCATACAAACTGAATTTCCTATGTTAGATGATGAAGGAAAAATAGTGTTGGAACCAAAATGGATTTTGGAAATTAAAACCAGAGCACTTCGCTCCAGATCAGTCAAGGAATACCTTATCAAGTGGAGAAACTTACCAGTTGAGGAAGCTACATGGGAGAATGAAAATTTTCGTTCGCGCTACCCATCCTTACCAATACTTCGTGGACGAAGTATTCCAAAGAGGGATGACTTGTAATAAAACTAAATAATTAGTAAAACCTAGTTAGTTAGTAGTTATTAATTAAGGTCGGCTTGATAGGTCACACCATTTAATGGTGGCCCTTGATTTGTATAAAGCCGCATTGTACTTTTGTAAATATCATTATTCAATAATAGATATATATCCTTTTTGGAAAATCCATTCCATCCATTGTGGGTGTGCTAACATAACTAAATGCCAGCTAGAGAATATTATGAGCATGGCTTTTTTCTCATGCTAGATGCAAGTCTTTTCAAGGGTATGTATTACATGTTGAATCCAACTCAATGAATACTAACATAATAATCCAAGTCATACTATATCATGCCAGATAAAGTTCTCCTAGCTAGTCTACTAAGCTCACTATTGACTCAAGATATCTTCTGATCACTAGGGTTTATAATACATCCAATGTAGCTCTCCTTCAACGTGATTTCAAAACTCGCCTAACCTAGGTACCAAACATGATTTACTTCTTACAATCATGCAAGCCATTTTTTAATACTTTCAAAGCATTTTCCCAGAGTACACTCCATTTGGTTCAATTCCAAGAGACCTATGAAATGCATAGCCCAACATGGTAAAGTTGTAGACTATGTATATATAGGGCAGCAATGCACGTCTGTTCATGATGCACACCAGGATGTACCTTGCAGATTCATGCTTCGGCTTGATAGCCCAAGGGATTAGGTCAACCGGTTGCTGTCAATGTTGCTGGGCATTTGGCTAGTTCCATGCCAGCAGGGACCCGATTTGAATCCTTCTAGTTGAGGTGTACCAGTCTACCCCAACAGGATTGCTAAGGATGCCATCCACAAATGTGGGGAAGAATGCCTTGGGTTTCCCCTGAGATTTTGTTTTGAAAACGCCCAAGGGATGATCTCAACCAGTTGTCGCCAATGTTGTTGGGCATTTAGCTAATTTCATGCCAGCAGGTGCCCAATTTGAATCCCCCTAGGTTAGGCACACTAGTCCATGCCAACAGGTTTACTAGGCATGCAATCCAGGAATGTAGGGAAGTATCCCTTGGGTTTTTCTCGATGAGGTTTTCGTGGGGGAAAAAATATCCACGCTTGATACCAAGTAGGGTGTTACAGTAGCAAACATTGTTCCGAGGCAGCGACTATACATAATGACGCATAAATATCATCTTTAAGGTGGTCTCAAAATGGGAACAAAAGGTAAACTGTACTGCACATTCAACTATACTATTTGAACAAACAAAATTTCCAAGAACTGTTCATTTGAAAACTGTCCAATTTATCTGCCGTCTGTTTCAAGATTCTTCTCTAGGCATTCATGAGTATGTCTAATTTCTTAAATAGAGTGGAGTCAAAAGTTCTTCTGGTTGCTTCACCTCATGATTTTTAAGATATTAATGGCCATGTTAATACCAGGAAGCAGAAACTCCTGAGGTGCTCAGTGCCAGAAGTTCAACAGACAATGAAGAGAGTAACACAGATTGGAAAGCGCATACTTCTGCAGCTTTTGAATCTTCTGAAGAAGATTCAACCTTAAAACAGCTACAAATGAGCGCACATCCAGGAAGCTTGCCAGGTGATTATCATGACGCTCTTGATGAGTTTGGAAAAAGTTTGACAGATTCCCATTTCCTTATTTCAGAAAACAACCCTCTTCATGAATCTAAATCAGCAAAGAATGATGCAAGACCATTGACATCCAGATCTTTTACAGAAAGAAAACCAACAAGTGAGAAATCACTTGAAGAGAGCAAACAGGAACCACTGCACTCATCTGCAGCTCCTTCTAAGGAAGCAAAAGATATTGACGAGGTCTTTGCTACCAGAGAAGAATCACATAGATCTACAGAAACCATTGCATCACCTGAAGAAGTTGGTAACCTTTCTACTAGGGGCATGACAGAAGCAACAGAGGCAGTAGCATCCATACAAGGAGAGGCCAAAGGGTCAGAAATAACTCCAGCTATTGAGACAGCAACAGAGTTAGCTGCCATAACTTCCAGTGCTGTAAAAGACAAGGAAACTATGGGAAAATATGCACAAAAGCCAAAAAGTACAAATGCTGATGAGCAACCATCAGTCTCTATTTCAGATTTGACCGAAAAAGGTGAGAGATCAGAAACAACTCCAGCTACAAGCCCAGCAATAGATATTGCTGCTAACCTTCCCACAACAGGCAGCAAAGAGAAAACAAAGTCAACCATAGAAACAGAAAAATGTTATGAAGAATCCCAAACAGATAAATATGCAGATGCAACAAAAGAGGAAGATGGGGCCAATGGCACAACAACCGAGGGTGTAAGAATTATTAAACTTGGATGCAATGATATTCAGAATAGAGATTCTCATGGAAAAAACATTTCTGATGAACAATGGGACATATCTCATATAAAAGTATGCAGAGAACCAGCCATGGCTCAAACCCCAAATGCAGCATTAGAAGTTGTTGAGAGTTTTCCAACAAAATACGATGCAATGCTAGCAGAACAAACTTTACCATTGGAAGTCTCGCATATAAAAATCGTTACAGTTCCTGCCACTGATGAAACAATAGAACCAGATATCCTAAACACTTATCAAGTAATACACAATTCCAGAATTGGGGAACCTGAAAGTAGTCATGTTGAAAATGTTATAATGACAAAATCTAGAAGCATTGACCAACAAGAAGCAGTCCTGTGTCCAGCTATGGAAGACCAACAAGAAGAATCACACCGAAATCCAGACACTGTTAGAGAGACAACAGTTGTTGGAATGCTTCCAACAAAAGAAAATGAACAAACAGCATACAAGACAGTATCGATAAATAAACAGCAAAAAGAAAGCAATAGAGCTCTAGCTAGTGATGTGTCTACAGAGGGAGTTGTTGTACAAATAAATGTAGCAACAGAAGATAAAGACATGGAACATGAAAGCAGTAACAAGGGAAATGTGGAAAAAACAGAAAGCACAGTTGACGATCACCAGCAATTTACCTTGTCTCCTGCTTTGGGAGAACAACACGAAAAATTGCAGGTGACTCCATGTATCAATGAAGTAAAAGACAGAGAGATGCTTAACACAAGGAACAATGTTTCAGAAGCAGACCCAACAATTACTTTAGAAGAACTGCACAAAGTCTTGGATCCAACAGCAACCAATGCAACAATAGTGGTAGATGCTACAGTATTAAATACAACAGCACAGGGAAAATTCATAGATATTCAAAGTATTGAGGTGGTTAAAGCTGAAGAAACAGCAAGTATATATGATGAAAAAAAACAGGACTCTCCTCCAACTATAGAAGAACAGGGTGAAGAACCAAATCCAGCACCAGCTACCAATGTAGGAATAGAAATTGCCAATGTTCCTATGATGGATAGAACAAACACCACGCTACAAACAGGAGAACATCACGAACTATCATGTACAGCTACAACTAATGCAATAAAAGAAGACATTTTGGCTAATAATGTTGCAGCAGAGACTGTACTAGATGTGGAATACGATTTCAAGGATATTAAGAATGAGCAAAATAATAAAAATAGAGATATTGATAAGCAACTAAATCTGTCATGTCCATCATTGAAAGAAAAATATGAGGAATCAGATACAGCTCAACCCACTATTTCAGCACTAGAAGTCATTGAGACCTTTAACGCAAAGGATAATACAGTGGAATTAAAACAAATAATACTACAGGAAGAACTTAGTAAAGAATTCAACATGACTTCTGTCATTGAAGCAACAATGGAGGCTACTAATGAAGAAAAAGAGGATGCAAAAGTTGAGAAACTCAAAAGCAGTGGTGTTCAAGATCTAAAAGATCCAGAGAGCAGAAGCACTGACCAACAGGAAACACTTTCATATCCATCTTTGGAATACCAAACAGAAGAATCACACAGAATTCCAGGTATTGATCCAACAACAAAAATTGATGGGATGCTTCCAACAAGTAACGATGCACAGGCAACAGATTTCACAATAACAGCAGATGAAAAGCACAAAGAATCCAGTAGAGCTCCAGAAGCTAATGTGAAAACCAAGGAAGATGATTTACTCATTAATGTAGAAAGAGAGGTTCAATGTTCGGAACATGAAAGGAATAATGAGGAAAATGCAGAAAGGACAGAAAACACAAATGCTGAGCAACAATCAACCTTGTCTCCAGCTTTAGAAGAGCAACATGAAGATTCACAGACATGTTCAGATATCAATGCCGCAAAAGAAGTTCCTCACACAATTCACAGGAAGCAAAATGATTGGGAAGAAGACCGGAACATAGCTTCAGAAGAACCACATGACCACTCACATATGGCAGCGACTGAGATAAAAATAGTGGCAGCCAATATAGCTATCAATGGAGCTGCAAAGGGTGAAGCCATGAAACTTGAAAGTAATGATGTTGAAGATGCACAAGAACCAGGAAGTATGTGTGTCAACAAGGAACAGTTATACTCTCCTCCAGCTAAAGATGAACAAGGTCAAGAAACAGTTCCAGCTCTGGATACTGACAGAGTAACCAAAATTGTTGAGAGCCTCCCAACTATAACTGGAACAAATATAAGTGGTATTCAAGATCTAAAACAGCCAGAAAGAAGAAGCATTGATCAACAGGAAATAATCTCATATCCATCATTGGTAGATCAAACAGAAGAATCACACAGAAATCCAGTTATTATTCCAGATACAAAACTTGATGGAATGTTTCCAGCAAATAATGAGGCACCGACAACAACAACAAATGAAAAACACGAAGAATCCAGTAGAGCTCCAGATGCAAATGTGAGGACTGAGCAAGATGCTCTACTCGCTATTGCAGCAAGAGAGGCTAAAGGATTGGAACATCAAAAGAATATGGATGAAAATGAAGAAAGGGCAGAAAGCACAAATGTTGAGCAACAATCAACCTTGGCTCCAGCTTCAGAAGAAGAACATGAAGATCCACAGACCCATTCAGATATCAATGCAGTAAAAGAAATTCCTGAGACTGTTCACAGGAAGGAAAATGCTTGGGAAATAGACCCAATGATACTTTCAGAAGACCTGCATGAACAATCACATACAGCAGAAACTGAAACAAAGATGGAGGAAGATGCTTCAGCTATCAAGGAAGTAGAAAAGGCTGAAGCCATGGCCATAGAAAGTAACAAAGTCGAGAATGCACAAGAAACAAGCCTGTGTGTCAACAAGGAACAGTCGCCGTCTCCTCCGGCTATAGAGGAACAAGGTCAAGAAATAGATCCAATTCTAGAGTCTGTTAACAGGAAGGAAAATGCTTGGGAAGCGGACCCAGTGATACATTCACAAGAACTCCATGAGCAATCACATACAGAAGCAACTGAAACAAAACTAGAGCAAGATGCTTTCGCTATCAATAGAGTAGAAAAAGGTGAAGACTTGGAACTTGAAAGTAACAATGTGGAAAATGCACAAGAACCAGCAAGTTTGTGTGTCTACAAGGAACAGTTGCACTCTCCTCCAGCTATAGAGGAACAAGGTCAAGAAACAGTTCCAGCTCTGGAAACAGATGGAGTAACCAAAATTGTTGAAAGCCTTACCTCTATAACTGGAACACACATAAGTAGTAATCAAGATCTAAAACAACCAGAAACCAGTAGCATTGATCAACAAGAAACAATCTCATATCCATTGTTGGTAGACCAAAAAGAAGAATCACAAAGAAGCCCAGTTATTGTTCCAGTAACAAAAGTTGATGGGATGTTTCCAACAAATAATGTGGCTCAGACAACAGACTGGACAATAACAACAGATGAAGATGCTAATGTGAGGACTGAGGAAAATGCTCTACTCATTAATGCAGCAAGAGAGGCTAAAGGTTTGGAACATGAAAGTAATATGGACGAAAATGCAGAAAGCACAAATTTTGAGCAACAATCAACCTTGTCTCTAGCTTTAGAAGAACATGAAGACCCATGGACCTGTTCAGATATCAATGCAGTAAAAGAAATTTCTGAGACTGTTTATAGGAGGGAAAAAACTTGGGAAGCGGACCCAATGATACTTTCAGAAGAACTGTATGACCAATCACATACAACAGCAACTGAAATAAAGGTGGAAGAAGATGCTTTAAGCATCAATGAAGTAGAAAAGGGTGAAGCCATGGCACTTGAAAGTAACAAAGTGGAGAATGTGCAAGAAACAACAAACCTGTGTGTCAACAAGGAACAGTTGCACTCTCCTCCATCTACAGAGCAACAAGGTCAGGAAACAGTTCCAGCTCTGGAAACAGAGGGAGTAACCAAAATTGTTGAAAGCCTTGCCACTATAACTGGAACACATATAAGTAGTATTCAAGATCTAAAACAGCCAGAAAGCAGTAGCATTGATCAACAAGAAACAATCTCATATCCATCTTTGGTAGACCAAACAGAAGAATCACAAAGAAGCCCAGTTATTGTTGCAGTAACAAAAGTTGATGGGATGTTTCCAACAAATAATGAGGCACAGACAAGAGACTTGACAACAACAACAGATGAAAACCACGAAAAATCCAGTAGAGCTCCAGATGCTAATGTGAGGACTGAAAAAGATGCTCTACTCGTAGATGCAGCCAGAGAGGCTAAAGATTTGGAACATGAAAGGAATATGGACGAAAACGCAGAAAGGGCAGAAAGCACAGATGTTGAGCAACAATCAACCTTGTCTCCAGCTTTGGAAGAAGAACATGAAGACCCATGGACCTGTTCAGATATCGATGCAGTAAAAGAAATTCCTGAGACTGTTCATAGTAAGGAAAAAACATGGGAAGCAGACCCAATGATACTTTCAGAGGAACTGCATGACCAATCACATACAACAGCAACTGAAATAAAGATGGAGGAAGATACTTTAGCTACCAATGAAGTAGGTGGAGCCACGGAACTTGAATGTAACAAAGTGGAAAATGCACAAGAACCAGCAGGCCTGTGTGACAACAAGGAACAGCCGCACTCTCATCCAGCTATAGAGGAACAAGGTCACGAAACAAATCCAATTCTAGATACTGATAGAGTAACTGAAATTGTTGAGAGCCTTGACACTATGAATGGAACACATATAATGGATGTTCAAGATCTACAAGAACCAGAAAGCAGAAGCCTTGACAAACAAGAAACAATCTCATATCCCTCATTGGTTGATCAAACAGAAGAATCACACAGAAATCCAGTTATTGTTCCAGTAACAAAAGTTGATGGGATGTTTCCAACAAATAATGAGCCACTGACAACAGACTTGACAATAACAACAAATGAAAAACACGAAGAATCCAGTAGAGCTCCAGATGCTAATGTCAGGACTGAGGAAGATGCTCTACTCTCTATTGCAGCAAGAGAGGCTAAGGGTTTGGAACAAGAAAGGAATATGGACGAAAATGCAGAAAGGGAAGAAAGCACAAATGTTGAGCTACAATCAACCTTGTCTCCAGATTTAGAAGAAGAACATGAAGATCCACAGACCCGTTTAGATATCAATGCAGTAAAAGAAATTCCTGGGGCTGTTCACAGGAAGGAAAATGCTTGGGAAGCAGACACAATGATACTTTCAGAAGAACTGCATGACCAATCACATACAGCAGCAACTGAAACAAAGATGGAGGAAGATGCTTCAGCTATCGATGAAGTAGAAAAGGGTGAAGCCACGGAACTTGAAAGTGTCAAAGTGGAGAATGCACAAGAAACAACAAGCCTGTGTGTCGACAAGGAACAGTCGCACTCTCCTCCAGCTATAGAGGAACAAGATCATGAAACAGATCCAATTCTAGAGTCTGTTAACAGGAACGAAAATGCTTGGGAAGCGGACCCAGTGATACCTTCAGAAGAACTCCATGACCAGTCACATACAGCAGCAACTGAAACAAAACTAGAGCAAGATGCTTTCGCTATCAATGGAGTAGAAAAAGGTGAAGACTTGGAACTTGAAAGTAACAATGTGGAAAAAGCACAAGAACCAGTAAGTTTGTCTGCCAACAACGAACAGTTGCACTCTCCTCCAGCTACAGAGGAACAAGGTCAAGAAACAGTTCCAGCTCTGGAAACAGATGGAGCAACCAAAATTGTTGAAAGCCTTGCCACTATAACTGGAACACATATAAGTAGTATTCAAGATCTAAAACAGCCAGAAAGCAGTAGCATTGATCAACAAGAAACAATCTCATATCCGTCATTGGTAGACCAAGTAGAAGAATCACAAAGAAGCCCGGTTATTGTTCCAGTAACAAAAGTTGATGGGATGTTTCCAACAAATAATGAGGCACAGACAACAGATGAAGATGCTAATGTGAGGACTGCGGAAGATGCTCTATTCGTTAATGCAGCAAGAGAGGCTAAAGGGTTGGAACATGAAAGTAATATGGACGAAAATGAAGAAAGCACAAATTTTGAGCAACAATCAACCTTGTCTCCAGCTTTAGAAGTACATGAAGACCCATGGACCAGTTCAGATATCAATGCAGTAAAAGATAATCCTGAGACTGTTTATAGGAAGGAAAAAACTCGGAAAGCAGACCCAATGATACTTTCAGAAGAACTGTATAACCAGTCACATACAACAGCAACTGAAATAAACATGGAAGAAGATGCTTTAGCTATCAATGAAGAAGAAAAGGGTGAAGCCACAGCACTTGAAAGTAATAAAGTCGAGAATGTGCAAGAAACAACAAGCCCGTGTGTTAACAAGGAACAGTTGCACTCTCCTCCAGCTATAGAGGAACAAGAACAAGAAACAGATCCAATTCTAGAGTCTGTTAACAGGAATGAAAATGCTTGGGAAGCGGACCCAGTGATACCTTCAGAAGAACTCCATGACCAATCACATACAGCAGCAACTGAAACAAAACTAGATCAAGATGGTTTTGTTATCAATGGAGTAGAAAAAGTTGAAGACTTGGAACTTGAAAATAGCAATGTGGAAAATGCACAAAAACCAGTAAGTTTGTGTGTCAACGAGGAAAAGTTGCACTCTCCTCCAGCTACAGAGGAACAAGGTCAGGAAACAGTTCTAGCTCTGGAAACAGATGGAGTAACCAAAAGTGTTGAAAGCCCTTCCACTATAACTGGAACACATATAAGTAGTATTCAAGATCTAAAACAGCCAGAAAGCAGTAGCATTGATCAACAAGAAACAATCTCATATACATCGTTGGTAGAACAAACAGAAGAATCACAAAGAAGCCCAGTTATTGTTGCAGTAACAAAAGTTGATGGGATGTTTCCAACAAATAATGAGGCACAGACAACAGACTTGACAATAACAACACATGAAAACCATGAAGAATCCAGTAGAGCTCCAGATGCTGATGTGAGGACTGAAAAATATGCTCTACTCGTAGATGCAGCCAGAGAGGCTAAAGATTTGGAACATGAAAGGAATATGGACGAAAACGCAGAAAGGGCAGAAAGCACAGATGTTGAGCAACAATCAACCTTGTCTCCAGCTTTGGAAGAAGAACATGAAGACCCATGGACCTGTTCAGATATCGATGCAGTAAAAGAAATTCCTGAGACTGTTCATAGTAAGGAAAAAACATGGGAAGCAGACCCAATGATACTTTCAGAGGAACTGCATGACCAATCACATACAACAGCAACTGAAATAAAGATGGAGGAAGATACTTTAGCTACCAATGAAGTAGGTGGAGCCACGGAGCTTGAATGTAACAAAGTGGAAAATGCACAAGAACCAGCAGGCCTGTGTGTCAACGAGGAACAACCGCACCCTCATCAAGCTATAGAGGAACAAGGTCACGAAACAGATCCAATTCTAGATACTGATGAAGTAAGTGAAATTGTTGAGAGCCTTGACACTATGAATGGAACACATATAATGGATGTTCAAGATCTAAAAGAACCAGAAAGCAGAAACCTTGACAGACAAGAAACTATCTCATACCCATCATTGGTTGATCAAACAGAAGAATCACGCAGAAATCCAGTTATTGTTCCAGTAACAAAAGTTGATGGGATGTTTCCAACAAATAATGTGGCTCAGACAACAGACTGGACAATAACAACAGATGAAGATGCTAATGTGAGGACTGAGGAAAATGCTCTACTCATTAATGCAGCAAGAGAGGCTAAAGGTTTGGAACATGAAAGTAATATGGACGAAAATGCAGAAAGCACAAATTTTGAGCAACAATCAACCTTGTCTCTAGCTTTAGAAGAACATGAAGACCCATGGACCTGTTCAGATATCAATGCAGTAAAAGAAATTTCTGAGACTGTTTATAGGAGGGAAAAAACTTGGGAAGCGGACCCAATGATACTTTCAGAAGAACTGTATGACCAATCACATACAACAGCAACTGAAATAAAGGTGGAAGAAGATGCTTTAAGCATCAATGAAGTAGAAAAGGGTGAAGCCATGGCACTTGAAAGTAACAAAGTGGAGAATGTGCAAGAAACAACAAACCTGTGTGTCAACAAGGAACAGTTGCACTCTCCTCCATCTACAGAGCAACAAGGTCAGGAAACAGTTCCAGCTCTGGAAACAGAGGGAGTAACCAAAATTGTTGAAAGCCTTGCCACTATAACTGGAACACATATAAATAGTATTCAAGATCTAAAACAGCCAGAAAGCAGTAGCATTGATCAACAAGAAACAATCTCATATCCGTCATTGGTAGACCAAGCAGAGGAATCACAAAGAAGCCCGGTTATTGTTCCAGTAACAAAAGTTGAAGGGATGTTTCCAACAAATAATGAGGCACAGACAACAGACTTGACAACAACAACAGATGAAAACCATGAACAATCCAGTAGAGCTCCATATGCTAATTTGAGGGCTGAGGAAGATGCTCTACTCGTTGATGCAGCAAGAGAGGCTAATGGTTTGGAACATGAAAGGAATATGGACGAAAATGCAGAAAGGGCAGAAAGCACAAATGTTGAGCAACAATCAACCTTGTCTCCCGCTTTGGAAGAAGAACATGAAGAAAAATGGACCTGTTCAGATATTAATGTAGTAAAAGAAATTCCTGAGACTGTTCATAGGAATGAAAAAACTTGGGAAGCAGATCCAATGATACTTTCAGAAGAACTGCATGACCAATCACATACAACAGCAACTGAAATAAAGATGGAGGAAGATGCTTTAGCTACCAATGAAGTAGAAAAGGGTGGAGCCATGGAGCTTGAAAGTAACAAAGTGGAAAATGCACAAGAACCAGCAGGCCTGTGTGTCAACGAGGAACAGCCGCACCCTCATCAAGCTATAGAGGAACAAGGTCACGAAACAGATCCAATTCTAGATACTGATGAAGTAAGTGAAATTGTTGAGAGCCTTGACACTATGAATGGAACACATATAATGGATGTTCAAGATCTAAAAGAACCAGAAAGCAGAAACCTTGACAGACAGGAAACTATCTCATACCCATCATTGGTTGATCAAACAGAAGAATCACGCAGAAATCCAGTTATTGTTCCAGTAACAAAAGTTGATGGGATGTTTCCAACAAATAATGAGCCACTGACAACAGACTTGACAATAACAACAAATGAAAAACACGAAGAATCCAGTAGAGCTCCAGATGCTAATATCAGGACTGAGGAAGATGCTCTACTCTCTATTGCAGCAAGAGAGGCTAAGGGTTTGGAACATGAAAGGAATATGGACGAAAATGCAGAAAGGGAAGAAAGCACAAATGTTGAGCTACAATCAACCTTGTCTCCTGATTTAAGAGAAGAACATGAAGATTCACAGACATGTTCAGATATCAATGAAGCAAATGAAACTCCTGAGACTGTTCAAAAGAAGGAAAACGATTGGGAAGTGGACCCAGTGATACCTTCAGAAGAACTGCATGACCAATCACATACAGCAGCGACTGAAACAAAACTAGAAGTTGCTATAGCTATCAGTGGAGTAGAAAAGGTTGAAGCCACAGAACTAGAAAGTAAAAATGTGGAAAATACACAACCAACATGTCTGTGTGTCAATAAGGAACAGTCACACTCTCCTCCAGCTATACAGGAACAAGCTCAAGAAACAGATCCAACTCTAAATACTGATGGAGTAACAGAAATTGTTGAGAGCCTTGCCACTATAAATGGAACACATACAGAAGCACAGACAGAATGCCAACAAGTAGAAACTTGCATAACTTCATCCATAAATGCAATAATCAAGAAAGAAGTTCTAGATACTAACATAGTGGCAGATGTGGCAGAAATTATGGAATTTGAATGCAAGGATGTTAAAAAAGAAAGAAAGCACGAAAGCACAGATGCTGAGAAACACGAAGGTGTTTCATCTCTATTTTTGAAAGAAAAATGTTATGAAGCAAACACAATTCAGGCCATATATACAGCACCAGAACTTGTTGAGACCTTCTACATAAAGGATGATGCAATGGTAGCAAAACAAACAATGATATTGGAAGAGCCACATGAAGAATGCAACATAACACCTGACAGAGATGCAACAACAGAGATAGATATTCCAACTACTGATGAAGTAATAGACAATGCAAAAGTTGTGGAACTTGAAAGTAATAGTTTTGAAACTGTAAAAGTGCCGGAAACCATAGATATTGAGTATATTGACCAACATCAAACAGTCTTGTGTCAAGGTTCAGAACAACAACAAGAGGAATCATACAGAAATCCAGCTATCATTGCAACAACCAAAATTGTTGATACCCTCCCACCAAGAGACGATGCAAAAACAGTAGACTTGGCAGTAGTGGCAGAACAGGATAAAGAATCCAACAGAGCTCCAGCCAATGCTGCAACAAAAGAGGCCAATTATTTTCTCATTGATACAGTAGCAGAGGACAAGGATGTAGAACATGAAAAGGACAATGGGAAAAATTCAGAAAAGACCAAAACCACAGGTGCAGATGAGCAACCATTAACCTCGTATCCAGGTCTAGAAGAACAACACAAAGAACCACAGGCATCTCCATATATAAATGTACAAACAGAAGTTTTGCAGAACATTCACACACAGGACAATGCATCAGAAGCAGACCTAACTATAGCTTATGGAGCACTGCATAAATATTCAGACACAACAGCTTCTGAGAGCGTAATAGAAGTAGATGTTACAGCCATCAGTGGAGTAGCCGAGAGGGAAGTGGAGGAAGTTAAAAGCAATAAAGTGGAGAAAGCAGAAGAACCAGCAAGTAAATATGTTGACGGACAACAGTCACACTCGCCTGAAGCTATGGAAGAACAAGTTGAACCAGATATGGCACCAGCTACCAATGTAGTAAATGAGATTGCTGAGAACCTTTCCATGATGGATGAGACTAATACAGCAGTACAAACAGAAAACCATCACAAAGAATCTAACATAACTCCATTAATAAGAGACGATGCACAGACAGCAGACATGATGCTAGGAATGGCAGAACAGTATAAAGAATATAGCAGAGCTCCAGCTACTGATGCAATGACAGAGGACAGCAGTCATAATGGGGAAAATGCAGAAAAAACTGAAACCACAGAAGCTGATAAGCAGCCTTCATCCTTATCTCCCACTCTGGAAGAACAACATGAAGAACCAGAGGTCTCCCCATATATCAATGCAGCAACAGAAGTTCCAAAGACCATTCACACACTAGACAAAGCATCAGAATCAGACTTGATTGTAGATTCTGAACTTGAAGAACTGCATAGACACTCGTACACAACTACTTTTGAAAGGAGAATAGAGATGGATGTTAAATCCATCAATGGAGTAGCTGAGGAGAACGTGGTAGAAGTTAAAAGCAATTATGTGGAAAAATCAGAAGAACTGGCAAGTATATATGTTGACAAACAACAGTCACACTCACCTGCAGCTCTGGAAGAACAAGTTGACAACTCAGATCCAGCTCGAGCTACCACTGCAGTAAAAGAAATTGCTGAAAACCTTCCCACAGTGGATGAAACAACAACAGCAGTAAAAACAGAAAAGCATCATGAAGAATCTAAAATAACTACATTAACAGATTTGACAGGAGATGACGCACAGACAGCAGAATTGATGGTAGGAATGGCAGAACAGGATAACGAATCCAGCATAGCTCCACCTACTACTGCAATAAAAGAGAACACTGGTGTGGAACATGAAAATGGTAATGGGAAAAACACAGAAAAGACTGAAACCAGAGGTGCTGATGAGCAACCTTCAACCTTGTCTCCAGGTCTAGAAGAACAACATGAAGAACCGCAGTCATCTCTATATATCAATGCAGCAATAGAAGTTCCAAAGACACTTTACACAATAGACAATTCATCGGAAGCAGGCCTCATTTTAGCTACTAAAGAACTGCCTAAACACTTAGACACAACTTCTGACAGGGAAATACACGTAGATGTTACAGCCAGTAATGAAGTAGCTGAGAGGAAAGTTGTGGAAGAAAAAAGAAACGAAGAACAAAGGGCAGAAGAACCAGAAAGTAAAAACGTTGACAAACAACAGTCACGTCCACCTACAGGTATGGAAGAACAAGTTGAAAACTCAGATCTGGCTCCTGCTATCAATGCAGTAAAAGAAATTGCAGAGAACCTTCTCATGATGGATGAAACTACGACAGCAGTACAAGCAGAATACCATCATAAAGACTGTAACATAAGAAAAGATGAAGATGTTCCAGCTAATAATATTGCAGTAAAGGTTACAGAAGTTGCAGAACTTGAACACAAAGTTGTTGAAAACAAAAAAAAGCATGAAAATGCAGATGCTGATGCACAGCAAAGTCTTTCATCCCCGGTTTTGAAAGAAAATTGTGATGAAACAGACACAACTCAAGTCACTGATACAGCACCAGAAGATGTTGAAACCTTTGCTGATAAGCAGCAAAATTTTTCATCTTCAGTTCTAGAAGAACGTGGAGAGATACACACAACTGAAGCCACCAATACCGCACCAGAAGCTGTTGAGACCTTTTCTGATGAACAACAAAGTATTTCATCTTCGGTGCTGAAAGAAAATCGTGAAGAAACAGACATAGCTCAAGCCATTTTTACAGTACAAGAAGCTGTTGAGAACTTTGACACAAATGACAATGAAATGGTCACAAAAGAAATAATGGAAGTCAAGGAGCCACATAAAGAAATAAACATGACACCTGTCACAAATGCAACAGAGGCAGATTTTGAAAACAAAAAAAATCATGTAAATGTAGATTCTGATGGACAGCAAAGCGTTTCATCCCCAGTTTTGGAAGAAAATAGTGAAGAAACAGATACAGTTCAAGCCACTGATACAGCACCAGAAGCTGTTACCTTTGATGATGACCAGCAAAAATTTTCATCTTTGGTTCTAAAAGAATGTGAAGAGATGGACAAAACGGAAGCCACTGATGCAGGACCAGAAGCAGTTGAGACCTTTGCTGACAAACAGCAAAGTAATTCATCTTCAGTTTTAAAAGAAAATTGTGGAGAAACAGACATAGCTCAAGGGACTGATACAGCACCAGAAGCTGTTGAGAACTTTTATGTAAATGAAAATGCCACGGTAGCAAAAGAAACAATAGCAGTGAAGGAGCCACATAAAGAACTGAACATGACTGCTATCACTAATGCAACAACAGAGGCAGGTGTTGAAAATGAAAAAATACATAAAAATGCAGATGCTGATGAATGGCAAAGTGTTTCATCCCCATTTTTGAAAGAAAATTTTGAAGAAACAGACACAACTCAGGCCACTAGTAAGGAAGCTGTTGAAAACTTTGCTTATGAGCAGCAAATTTTTTCATCTTCAGTGTTGAAAGAATGTGAAGTGACAAACGCATCTGAAGCCACTGATACAGCACCAGAAGCTGTTGAGACCTTTGCTGACGAACAGCTAAGTATTTCAACTTCCATTTTGAAAGAAAATTGTGAAGAAACAAACATCGCTCAAGACACTGATACAGCACCAGAAATTGCTGAGAACTTTTACACAAATGACAATGCAATGGTAGCAAACGAAAATATGGCAGGGAAGGAGCCACATAAAGAATTCAACATGACACTTATCACCAATGCAACAACAGATGCAGATATTCCAACTATGGATGAAGTAAAAGTGAATGCAAAAGTCCAAGAATTGGAAATCAGTAGCAATGAAATCATAAAAGAGACAGAAGGCAGATGTTTTGATCTCCAAAAGTCATTCTTGTCTTCAGCTTTCGAAGAAGAACACGAAGAGTCACACACAAGTCTAGTCAACTCTGGATCAACCAAAATCGTTGGGATCCTTCCAACAAAAAATGATGCACAGACAGCAGACCTGATGATATCAGCAAAAGAACAGCATGAACAATCCAATAAAGCCCCAGCTACTGATGTGACAATAGAAGCAGATTCATTACTCATTGATGCAGTGCCAGATGATGGATATGGACATGAAAGCAGTAATGTAGAAAATGAAGAAGAGATGATAACAACAGGTCCCCATGAGCAACAGTCAACCTTGTCTCCAGCTAGCGATGCAACAATAGATGATCTTGAAGACGTTCACCTTATTAAAGTATTATCAAAAGGTGCACAGTCCATGGGATGTGTAACCAAAAATATTGATATTGAAGAATGTGCAGATACAGATGCCAGCAAACAACAAACAGCCTCATTACCAACTTCGAAAGAGGAGTGTGAAAAATCAGACATAGTTCAACCAAGCAATGCAACAACACAAAGTGTTGACATCTTTGACTCAAGGAAACATGCAGAGACAGCAGACCCTACAGTACCAAGAGAGGAAAAGGAAAAAGAACCCAACAATACTCCAACTGCTGAGGAAACAAGGGATAATGATATAACCATGGGCACAATAACAGAGGGTATACAAGTTGTAGGACTTGAAACCAGTGATGTTGAAAATTTAGAAGAGATAGATAGCACAGGGGCAGAACAACAACATAAAGTCTTGTCATCAGATTTGGAAGCAGAAACTGAAGCATTATTTCCACCTAGGAGTGCAGCAACTGAAATTGTGGAAGCCCTTCCCACAGGGAACGATGCAAAGAAAGCAGGGCTAATGGTACAAACCGAAGAATGTCAGAAAGAATCTGAAAGTACTCTCATGACTGATGCACCAAGACACACAGGTGCCTTTGTTGATGATGCAGTTCTAGATGATAAAGTTGTGGAACAAGAAAGCAATAACAGTCAGAATGTAGAAGAGGGGGAAAGTACAAATGTTCACAAACAGCAACCATATTTATCTCCAGTTAGGGAAGAACATAATGAAGAATCAGAAATAATGTCAGATACCAATACACTGACAGAAATTGCTCAAACCCATTACACAAGGGACAAAGCACAGATAACAGACCCAATTGCAATTTCAGAAGTATGTGAAGCATCACACATAACTCCAGCTACCGATTCAAAAACTGCAGTAGATGATATAGCGATTAATTCCATCACAGTGGATGAAGCTGTACAACTTAAAGGCAGTAATCTTGAAAATGAAGAAGAACCAGAATATGAAATAGCTGATGAACAACAGAGAGCCTCATCAAAAGCTCCAGAAGAAATGTTTGGATATTCAAGCACAGCTAAACCTACCATTGCAACAATGGAAATTGATGCGACCACTTGCACAAGGAACAATGCACAGACAGAAGAGGTAAGAGCTCCATCAGAAAATTTTGGCATAGCTGAGAAAAATACAGAGGCAGAAGTTCTAGCTGTGGACAGAATAACAGAGGATTTAACAGTTGGAATAATTAGGAGCGCCACTGTTGAAATTGCAGAGGCAAACAGAATGGACGTTAACCAACTGTTTGTCTTGTGCCAAGATGTAGAGGAACATCTTGCAGCATCAGTGGTAGTTTCAACGCACTGTGAAATAAAAGAAACTGCAGATGCCCTTCTCACAAGGGAGAATAGCTGGGTTATTGATGAAACAGAACCAATACAAGAAAAGCATGAAAAAACAGTCATAAGTCCAGCTACCAATGAAACAACAGAGGCGTAAGGGCATAGAAATTGGGGAACTGAACAGAATTAATGCCCAACCCTTAGAAAAGTCAGAAAGCATGGAGGCTGATAACAGACAACCAAATCCATTTCTGGAATCCAGCATGCCTCCAGCTCTGACTATAGGAACAGAAACTGTGTCTTTTCTCAGAATGAACAATGAAGAGGAATCAGCCGAGAACAAAGAATCTGATGCAAGCAATCACAGTGGCTTCCCACCTCAGCAAAGATGATTCACGGAATCTCTTAAATCTCAAGATGTTGTTCTTTTAATGCAAGATCAAAACTTTAGAGGCATTTGTCAGGCACAAACTGAATTAGATTTTAGGAAGAGTCAGCAATTATAGTTAAGAGTGGGGAACAGATATACTACCCCATGCTCCATTACGTCAGTAAAATTAGGATCTGTTTATTTCTCTTTTTAAAGGGAAAATATGGTTGAATATTTGGTGGAAGATAGAGGTAGCAACAGATAAGTGATACTCTGTTTTTTCCTGTGTATGTACAGTCTTCTCGTGAAAGAAATTAATCTATGCATCTTGTTAAGCTTCTTCTATTTTTAGTTTCGGATGAGAGGATTTGGTTAAAATTTGCTCGTTTTCTTTTTTTTTGTGGTTGGTGAATCTATTGGCAAATATTGAAGAGAAATCCAAAGGACTCCACCACAGGTGCCTCCAAAGTCCAGACAAGGAACAGAGCTGTTTATTGGGGGGGAATAGCTTGGTGAGCTGAATTTGTATCAGAAACAGAAAGAATGGTCCAAAGGGGAAGCCAAATGAACTGGGAAGGAATAAGCAGAAAAAATGCAAAGCATATGAGGAATATTAGACTAGAACTACATAGAAGGTTGGAGGCTTTAGTAGCAAGGATAAGACAGGATGAGTCGAAGGATGAACAAAAAAATCTTGGAGCCCAAGCAGTTGGCTTTGACCCAATGGAGAGATTAATTGAAGTTGTATCAAAACATGATGCACAAGTCAACCTGAAGTTTTGAATTCAAGGGGAATTTAAACCCAGACAGGGTTCAGGAGCTGGAGAATATTTTCAAATGGAGAATATGGAGGAAGATGATCCTAGAAGGGTAAAAATTTCTGTGACCGTTGTCAATTGGTTCATGCTTGTGTTCAAGTTCAACAAATACAAAATTGTGAGAAAAAAAACATTTGATAAAATTTGCCATTATATATATATATATATATATATATATATATCAAAGTCACATGGTTCAGGTTAAAGTTTGAATTCGGCAATGATGAAACTCAGTTCAAAGTTGAATTTCTCGATGAGATTTGGATAAGTTTCATCAATAAGTTCATATATGTATAAACTAGATAATTTCTATATCTTTAAAACTTTTAATATAACATATAACATGTATAAAATAATAAATACACTAAGTTTTAGGTTTAACTATATAAATTTATCTACAGCATATATATTATTATTATATATAACTTATATTATAATACAATATATCATGTCATAAGTTTTAAATATATAGAAAATATATAGTTTTAAGTGATTACGTGCTTCAAGTGATATGTGGTGCATAGTGTATGGATGACCCTTGGTTGTTCTGAGATGGACATGCACATTTGGAGCAACTTGCTCTTGGATTGCTAGACCTTGTGTGGATTCTTATGTGGCTTTCTTCATTGGAGCATTGGAGACTTTTAAACAACTTGGTGACATTCTTCATACTAGCCACATGGAGGTTGGTTGCTTGCTTGCTTGTGAGGATGCCTTGCTTTGAAAGAAGTACTTGGCATTCTAGGGGATGGCATGGGCATAGCTGGATTGCTTGCATGGAGGCTTGAACTTGACTTATTTACTTGGGTTGAGTGAGTGATCATGTAGGTGGAGTGGCCCCAAAGGAGCACATGACTTAGGAAGAGCATTGAAGCCTTGGAGGCTTGTGGAGGACTAGTGTTGGACACATCTCCTGGAACATTCACACCTTGAATCCTTGCTTGTTGGACAGCATCACCTTGGAGCTTGACATGTGTCTTTTGGAGTGGAGTGCTTCACATGTGTGGACCTGCTTGCTAGAGATAGGTTGCTTGTAAAGGTTTTGGCCTACTTTATATTGTTGGCCTCCCTTACCTCTCATATAAATAGAGGAAGGAGAGAGTCCTTGCATTCATCATCTTGTGTCAGATATGTGAGGAGTGTAGCGCATGAGCCTCTCTCTCTCTGTGTACTCTTCACCATATTATCTCTCTTTGTTTTAGAGCACTAGGGTTCTTGGAGAAGTTCAAGGATTTTCTAGGGTTAGTGTTTCACCCTAAAGGAGGCAAAGAAGCTAGGGTTTTAGATAAACCCTAGAGGATAAGGAAACATTGTTCTTGTAGCTCTTATGAGAGAAGAAGACTAGGGTTCTGGAAACCCTAATGCTACTTGGCTTGCTTGATTGAGAAAGAGAAAAGACGATGTCTAGGACACTTGCGGGAGAAAAATATTGAAGCCAAGAAGGGCTTGACAATGCTGATGCTAGCTGGCTCTAGATCTTTGGTGGTGGCTAGGGTTTTCATGGTTTTCCCTAGCTAGGGTTTGGAGAGCTAGAGTTTGTGTTAGCTTTGTGATAAAGCTGTGGTATGTACATGTACTACATTTATTCTATATGTATATATGAAGTTTCCAGCTGTCCTAAACTTGTGTAATGGAAGATTTGAATTTCAGCTTGCATTGTCTTCTTGATTTGAGTAATTTCCAGCACTTTTTGTTCATGCTGATTTGACATAACATAAAGCTGAAATTTTTAAGTGACTTAACATATAATTGAAAAATAAAAGAGCAGATTTTCTTCTGTAAAATCTGTTGTTTTAAAGTAATATTCAGATCTGGCATATGCTTGAAAAAGTGTTCCGTAGGGGCTGAAACTTGATGGCATATGTTTGGTATCTTTTCTCTTGAGCTGCCTAGTTTGTTGGTTTGAAGTGAAGTGTAATATTGTCTGTTGTTTGCTACTGCGAATTAATATTTCAAATTAGCCCCAAGAATGAAAGTTCAAAGGGATTAATCAAAAAAATCTCCTTGTGTGATGAAATTTTTGAATTTGCAATCAACTACAGATTCTCAAAATTTCTACAAGATAAGCTAGAAAATTACTATAGCTTTCAAGTATATCACATATCTTCTTCTAAACCAATTGTCTAGGTTTAAAAATGGCTCCTACATTAAGCCCAAGGAATTAGCTCAACCAGTTGCTGCTAATGTTCCTAGGCGTTTAGTTAATTTTGTGCTAGCGCATGGCAGGTTCGAATCCCCCTAGATAAGATGCATTAGTCTACACCAACGGATTTACAAGGGATGCCATCCACAAATGTGGGGAAGCATCCCTTGGGCTTCACAATGAGATTTTCCTTGGGAGAATAATATATATATATATATATATCACACTTTATCACATATCATAAAGTATATTAGATGCTCTCTCTCTCTCTCTCTCTCTATATATATATATGTATACATGATTTTATTTATTCATATATATTTATTGTTAGTAATAAAGCATCCTAAATATCCCAAATAATAACCTAACCTAAATTCCTAAAGTGATCATTGTTGTTGTTGTTATTATTAGCTATGTTGCCCCAGTTTTGGGGACGGGGGAATGGTGGGGACAGGGGGATGAGTTCTCGGAATGGCTAGAAAGCACCCCCAATTTTTCAAGGGACGGCAATAATATATATATATATATATATTAGAAAACTTTAAATAGTTAGAATTCACCATAAACATTTGTAGTTGTCTGTAAGCACAATAGTCCATAGTATATAGTATTATGCACATCCCTTACACTTGTTAGTTCTAAAAAATCTTAGGCAAATAAAAAAAGGGCATAGTGACATTCCATTATTGGCACTTGAGCCCATTTCTCAGCTTGTCACCCAATATATTTGCAATAGCCCAAACAACAACCCTTACAACTAAACTTAAACAACCAATAATTCTCAAATAGTCATGAAGCTAAGTCACCTGACACAAGGGCATGGAGGGCATGGAGGACACAAAAATATGAGTGTCAACAGGAAGACACCCAGATTCAGGACACGAAAGACACATTATATATATATATATAGCCCGGTGGGTTAGCTCAAGTGTTTGAGAGTTGTTTACGCTAGCAGAAAGTCTCGGGGTCAAATCCCTGGGTGGCTATGCAGGGGCCTCACTCGATGTCCCCACCAGGTTAGGCCCTGTAATCAGGGCCGATGGTTTACCTCGGGTACCATCCTAAAAAAAATGGGGAAGTACCTGAGGGTTTCCCGAGCGATGTTCCATCTTAAAAATAAATAAAAATAAATAAATAAAATATATATATATATATACACTAAAACTATAGACATATAGATCCAAATTTTTTTAGAAACTAGAACATTTACAAATATTCAATAGAAATTAGAATCAATACACATTACACATTCACAAATGACAATGAGACACATAGATAGCCATAGGCGATAGCTCAAGATGTTGGAACCATATTTCTCATTAAGTCATCAAAATCAAAATGTATTGCATAGATGTCGGAATGCCACTGGCAACGTTGGGAATTGAAGTTGTGATTGAGGAGCTCGACAAGGAAGGTCAGACACCTACGGCAGTGTTGCCGCCTTTCACACACCTGGGTCACGTGGCAGAAATCTTCAAGCCACTTGGTGAGTCCTTGGGGGCAAGTCTCAAGTCAAGGCTGTCACCTTGTTCTTGACTCCTCCGTTTAGGCTCAACTCCTAACGAAGCCAAGGGGGGTAGACCCTATTAAGTTACTAAGGATAATTACTTAGTATGGTGATGTTAAACTGAATGAGTTACTTAGGAGTTTGAAATTTAACTATAGACAATCAATGATGACAAGATACAAAAATGAACACACGAAAGCACAATGCTGAGACACAATATATATATAAAGCAAGAAAATAACCAGTGCCTTAGAATGGAGTCAAAAAATAGAATCAATGTACTTGCATGTGCTTGGAGTGAATGTTTTGCAATTGCCTCTTGGTACGTTTCAAGTTAAATTTGAGGTGTGAGTTGATTAAAATTAGGCGAAGGGGTGGACTCCAGATATACCCGAGAGTACTTGGAGTATGTCCAAAACTAAACCTTCACGGCTACCCGCAAGGAATATGTGGGCTGAATGGAGTCTCTGGGGCTATTGTTCATAACGCACCCGTTAGGGTGTGACAGAGATCGGCGCCCCGAGGTCACTTTTCAGAAGTTCCCGCTTCCTTTGGGTATTTTGCCACCGTAAAGGTTTGATCTAGGTGTTGGATTTTCACCTGATGGTTTGTCAATTAGAGAAAGTGAGTCCTAATTATTCTAGTCACTCAAATGCTTTTGATACAGCTTGACTGATCGGATGAACCGCAGCCAAGTGCAGAGCATACACACTGGAGTCTTGTCAATTTTAGTAAATTTTAAAAAAAAGTGTTCTTGTTAAAAAGAAAACCCTCCAGAAACCTCTTTCGATCCAAGTGGATCTCAATCGGGGAATCAAGGAGGGGTTAATTTTATAATAGTTGAAGAAACAAGTGATGAAGAGGAAAACACAAATACACAATTCTGGTTTTCTAATTAGTCCTACCACAAATCTCTTACCCCTTTCGGGTCAATCGGGAAGTCGTGGGGTAAGTATTAAGATTACTTTGAAATATCAAATATGGAATATGAAATTGATAATGGATTAAAGTATACTACCCTGCAAATTAGAGCTACGCTAGTTTGTAAAGAGATGAACCAAAAGTAAAAAAAAGGACACCGACGCAAATCCCCCCAAGGGGGATGGGGAATGGGCTCGAAAGAGCCTATTCAAAAAATTATTTTTATTAACAGCGGTTACAATATCAGAGAACTGATATAATGCCTCTTGATCCTTATACAGAGTGAAATCAAGAGCTTACAAAGTGCGAAAATTAAAGGTTTTAGTCAAATGGGAGACCCCTGGGGGGATTTGAACGCTCCTGAGGCCACTTTCGAGTAGAAGCTTCCTTTATTTTCTGTCACACCTGCTAAAAACCAGCAAGAATATTAGACTAAAATATGCCCAAAAGCACTCTGAAAGGACCTTTGGGTCAGCTTACTTTTAACCAAAAAAAACTAAGTCAAAACTAGTTAAAAAGGTAAAAAAGGAACCAAGGAAAGCAACATTTCCTTGGGATCTTGGCTTGCCTTTTGGGCAGCCAATAAGATGTGCACTTTTATTGCAGAATATGAAATTTTAACGTACAGCAAAGGAAACTACCTTAAAAGCAAGCTACAAATTTTCATTTAAATGCTTGCAAAAATAGGGTAATTTCAGCTAGATCTCTTAAAATGTAACTTTATATGCAAAACGAAACTGAGATCTAGAATTAGGAAGGGACCTTACTAACTAGATCTATATGTAATTTTCTTAATGAGACAGATCTGAGCAATAAGATTCCTTAATAGTAACCAGTTTGAAGAAAATTTAAGATTTTTAAAGGTGAAAAAGGAGAAGAGAAGTGCTTGTTGCTGAAGCAGATCTGCAAAGGAAACTTGGTAGTGAAGCACCGAGAGGGCACGATCTTAGCAATCTCTGTTGGAAACCAATGGAATCAAACCTGAACCATAGATCTTCCAATCACGGCAAACCTGTAAGCTACACAACAAATCCTGCAAACAGAACCATTAAATCTGAAGATACATATGAGAAGTAGATGATACAGCATGCAAATAATCTTATTTAGCATACAGGTATTAGCTCATTCAAACATATGCAGCAAAATAGAAGTAAGTAAGCTTACTTACAATGATCTATCCCTATGATTCCAATAACCATTCAGGCAGACAACAGTTAAGTGCAAAAAATTGAAAAAATAGCAGTTTCACCTCAAATGCAGCATGATAATGACGATCCACACATGAAAGGTACTCCACAATTGAGCCTCCAAAGCTTCTCTTTATTTCAACAAATGATGATCAATACACAATTACAATAGCAAGCCCTTCAATCCAGCTCTAACTAGCTTGGAAGATGGAGTTGTGCTTGGATATATACAAAAACTAGGAGATCCAGCCCAGGGGGGGCGCAAATCTCAAGGAGACACATCAAATCAGCTTAAGGAGAGTCCATCAATGCCTGATCTATGTCTAGCTGAGCCAGATCTGAGTCTCACTGAGTGCAACTGTCAATCGGGGGGCTGATCTGACTGACACCTCAACCTGTTGACTGAAGCATCCACCAAAACTCATCCAGATGAGCCAAAAACGTGTGGAGGAGAGAGGGAGGGCGAAATTCCCCATAAAGGATGTTGAAGATCAACTCTGGATCTGATTTGATCACCTCCTTCAGTCAAGGATTTGTCAAATCCAGTGAATCTGCTTCAGATCTGACTGATTTCAATCAAATCGGCTGAGAATCCACTGATCTATGATTTTGGATTTGCCCCATTATTCATTAATTTATTAATTAAAATCATCAATAATTGATTTTTGGGGCTTTCTGACCTGAGTGATGGAAAATCACTCAAAACTAGGAAATAGTGGGTCCATGGGTTTACATGGTGCTCTTAGCTTGAAAATGAGCACCTACATGATTGAAACTGATTATTTGGCCCACTTTTATTACAAAATCAATTTTTCCAATTAAACTATTAAAAAATAGCCTAAGTTTTGGAAAAAAAAAATTTAATAAAAAACACTGAAAAAATTAAAAAATTGAAAAATTGAAAAAACCTAAGGGGACTTAGACATGTTCATATGACTCGACCATGATGTCTAGCATGCTTATACATTGACACATAGACTCTAATAACCTCAATAGGCCTAAATGCCAAGCCAACCACCCCAACTTTGGAGGTATGGAGTGAAAAACTCTGAAATTATTAGTCGTTTATTCAACAACCAATAATAACCAAGGGAAAAAACACCCTGGGCTGATCGGATTGACAAATAAAGTCTAAGAGACCGAGTCTTTTACAGACACTATCATGCTAGAACATTTATTACAATTCTCCCATGGGGTATGAACATGTGATATAGTACAATAAGCACTTCCCAGAAGTACTTCCACAGGTCTTCTGAAGTCTGAACAAGTTAACCCTGTCCGGTTCACCAGGCTCACTTGATAAAAAACCACTAAGTACAACTTAGGTGGTAACAGGCAGAAGCAAGGGAAGCCATAACCAATGCACAAGAATATGCATCCACTCTGCCATTGTACATCTATGTGGATTTGGCCTTGGAGAGTGTGGATTAGAAGAGGCAATGCCAGGCCTCATTGCTATGTCTATCCTCCTTTACTATCTTCGGGTGGCTGAAGCATTTCTTAGTGGTTATAGTTTAGGTTGTTATAATAGTTGTATGTTTGTTTAATGTTTTTTTAGCTCTGTTGTAAACCTTTCAAGGAGAAGAGACTATAGTTTGGATAGCTCCATTAGTAGTGATGCTAAATGTAGGTTGGACTCCCTTGATTACTGGTTACAAACTGGATTAAATGTACTATTTTATATATATTATTAATATTGCTAAATTACATAAAAAATTGATAGATAAACTATGTATTAACCAATGTAAGTTTGTTATGAAAATATTTTATTTTCATAAAATGAGCCTGTTCCATAATTCATTGTTTTTAAAATCAGGTTTTAACCCCCCGAGGGCCTCTTTTCCCCCTTTTACGTGTCCTGGATTCAGGACACAATCCACACAGTGCGAGACACAATGCCATCACGTGTCTGACACGTGTTTTGATCATGACCCAATTCCAGGACATGTAAAAACATGTGTCGGACACGTGTTGGCATCGTATTCGTGTCCAACACAATGACACACAACACAGGCAAGGTTTTGGACGTGTCCGGTTTCTTAGTCCTTAAGCCAATTCTCAATGCCAACAAACCAATCACAAAGAACAATAAAGCAGAAACAAGGGAAAGACGCCAAGGAGTTTACATCTGAAGACGATGGATTACTATGACCACCCAAAAAAAAGAATTCACCATCCCTACAAGCTATTCCTCCTAGACTCAATTCATTGTTTCAAACCTATGTCACATGGTTAAGGGTTCGAATTCGAGTTCGACGACCTTGAAATTCGGTTCGAATTCAAATTTTTTTATGAAGTTTGGGATGAGGTTTGGCATTAGGTTCGTCAATATAAGAATTTCCATATATATATAGAATAAAATGAGTAATAAATGAAGAAAACATAAAACTTAAAATAATGTAAAAGCAGGAAAACCAAAAATATAGCAGATTTATCATTTTAACTTGCAAATTTTCATCAATATATGAATGTACTTAGCAGATTTTATCATAATAATCACTAACTAGTAATCACTAATAAGCTATTAGAAATTAAAATATACAACATTATCATAATTTAAATAGCTATAATTTATAACATGATAAAAAAATTAGAATTTACGACATTAATAGAATTCAAAATTTTAAAGAGCTACAGCTTCACTTGTTGAGTGACCACTGACGAGTCACGACTCACCGAGTCACATTTTATGAGTGTGACTGTGCACTGGACCACTGGTGCAATAATTGTGCAGAGGAATCACAAGTTGCGGAGTGGCGGAGTGTGGTATGTAATGGTGCAGACTCTGGAGTCATGGACAGTGGAATCAGGATGCCGAAAACTATGGATTGTGGGCAAATGAGCAGCGATTATCAGGATTGTGGGCTGTGGCAACGGGCAGCGAACTCGGCATCCCCATGTATTTGGAGGAGGTCCAAGATATCAAGCATGGAAATTGAGATTCTAAGAACCTAGAAATAGCTTAAGGATGCCTATCACTCAAATTCTAACAATTAATTTGGCTTTTGCTACTATTAGCCCTTCCCGCAGAGGCATTTAAAAATTGGTCCAAAACCAGCTTGAAGTGAATAGCTATAATAAAGGTGTTGATTTTTCTGAGCAGCATCGAGAGCCATTCTCTTAGGAGAATGAGGAAACCTGGTCCAGGACCACGGTGTGGACTCAAACTAGAGTTGAGTGATCATTCTGTTGAATGATGATATCTAGTCCTTGACCATGATATGGACCCAGTTCTGCACTAGGGGGACTCAACCTTGTGTTGAGTGACCATTCTGATGGTGACATCTGGTTTGGGACCACGATGTGGACCAGTCTTGTACTGATAGACTCAGCCTAGTTCTAAGTAGCCATTCCTTTGAATGGAGGCACCTGGTCAGTTACCAGGACTCAGCCCAGGGATGAGGGCCATTCTCCGGGAGAATGGAGTCGCTTGGTCTGTTACCAAGTATTTGACCTAGTGTCAAATTATGTAGCCTATGGCTGAGGCACCTGGTCTGTTACCAGGAAGACATTATAAGCCCTAGAATAGTTCTAGGCATGTGTGACACTCTGACTCTTGATCAGTGGGCTTTGCGATCTTCTCCAAGGCTTAGCTACCCTTGGTTAAGACGCCTTAGTACCCAATCTTGGTGTCACACAGAGTGTGAGATAAAAGCATTAGTAATTATCTCTGTTTATGATGATGTACTTTGAGTGGTGATGAAAGACAACATTGACCACATGTGATCACCACAGGGGCACTTAAAGAAGGCTAAAGAAAAAGTCAAAAATACATGAAGATCCTTAGTACCACTAAGGTGTAAAAGTGAAAGTGCAAAAAGACCTTTAGCACCACTAAAAGCAAAAGTCAAAATTAGAAAAGAATAAAATATTATTATTTTGATCTTTCTAATTTTGGTCCACTTACAGGTGACTCAAAGGATTAAAAGAAGATCAATCCATTTCATTATTACACACACTTTGTCTCACAGGTATAGTTGCTCCATAGAAGACCTCACAGCTTTTGAAGAAGAAGGTTTTCATGATTATGTCCTAGCATTGATGAGTCTAGCTAGGGCATCATCATTCATGTGAAGACAAACCCTAACCTAGGGTTTTAAGAAGCTGCAAATTCTTTCTCAGTTTTTGGCTAAGGTTATTACCCTAACCCTCTTCCTCAGATCTGGGCAACAACGAAATCTTCTCGAGCAGCCCTCTTTTCACAGACAGCATCAAGGGTTTACAGGAAGCCCTCCTTCTTTACGGGTTGCCCCTATCTCCTCACGAGCAGCAACTTAGAGGGATCGGCCCTCTCTTTCTACCCACGAGCAGCATCCCCGTGAGGGTTTCCCTGTCAGCCAACCCTCGGGCAGCAGACCCGTGAGGGTTTGTCCTATGGCCAACCCTTAGGCAGCCCCCAAGCTAGCCCATGAGGGCTGCGGGCTGTTGCAGACTACTGCAGCAGATGCTAACAAACCCTGGGCTGCCACAGACCTACCCAACAGGTTGCGGGCAGCAGGCCGAGCAGAGGTACGTGCAGCAGGGTACAGCATGGCAGGTACGAAATAGGTACAACTTGGGTACGATCAAGTACAAGGCAAGTATGGATTGGTACAAGGCAGCAGCATATCTGGGCAGCATGCTAATTTGGCAAGAGAGAGAAATTAGGGCCACAAGCCCTAATTGGGCATTTTTTGTGAAATTGGAAATTTGATCTTCTGTAAATTGTGGAACAACCCAGCTAGGGTTTGTGGATTTTTTGAAAAACTCAATCATCTCATTTACAAGATGAATTACTAATGCTTTTGGGGTTTTTGTCCTTTAAAGGTTTCCAAGTGAAAAATCTTGTGTTCAATGTGTTGATATGATTGATGTTGTCTACTGCACTTGTCATTTGTTTATGTTAGTCTGCAAATTTTAAAAGTATTCATGCTAATGCTAAAAATTCAACAAAAGGATGCTCCCCCCATAAGAAGAGTATCAACTACAAGTTGAGAATGGTTGATCCCTTTTACCCCACATGCAAAGGTGATTCCTAGAAGGCTACTAGAGAGTCTTTCATATTCAAGCCTCTTGATCAAAGAGTCAGGCATTGTAATGTATAAGAGAGGAGATAGCAGGCATGCCTACCGAAGGCCTCTATTGCTTTTGAAGAATATTGTGGGCTTTCCATTTACCAAAGGGGCGATCCGAGGAGATCAAATACAAGTTTTCACCCAATGAACAAAAGAGTCAACAAATCCTAATTTTTGAAAGTGTCATACCCAGTCGAAAGCTTTGGCCATATCTATTTTGATTATCATCCCCTTCTCTTTATTTGCCCTGCTGGAGTGGACTGCTTCCTGTACCAAGATTATGTGATCAACGATTTGTCTCTTTTGCATAAATCCACCTTGGTTGTTATAGATAATTTTGGATAAGGATCATTTTTGGCGCGTTTGCCATTATCTTTGTCAACATTTTGTATGAGGACTTACACAAGGATATAGGACAATATCTTGACGAGGAGGATGGGTTAACTTCTTTAGGGATAAGCACAAGGAAAGAGGTGTCGATACTTCCCCTAGTGTCTTTTGTACATTGGGACAGCACACATTCAGGTCTTTTTAGTATAATAGGCCAGCAAACATGATAAAAATGGATGGAAAATCCATCTGGAACCGAGGCTTTCTTAGGCGTTAGTCCCCAGATTGCTTTAATAATCTCAGGTTCCTCTATTTCTTTACAAAGGTCCTAATTATCCTCCTCAGTGATCATCTTAGGAATGTTACTAAAAATTGTCAAGACCAAGCTTGGATCAGCCTCTTTTTCTTCAATGTATAAACCTTCAAAGTGAGTGTGCACAGCCTCTTTGATAGCTCAAAACTCATTCAATCTCAGCCCATCATCAAGGTTATCTCCTTGACTACATTTTTTGGATTCTAGCTATGGTATGCTTGTGAAAAAATGTTGTGCTTTTGTCTTCTGAGTGCATCCAAAGGCTTCTCCCAAACAAAAGATGGAGATCCATAAATTAGATTCTCCCAAACTTTTGCAATGATTTCCATTACTCTTGATTCATAGAGCCACAGAGGACTGAATCTAAATCATATGGGCACAAAGGTCTGAGGTTGATGAAAGAGTAAAAAGATGAGTTTGTGGTCCGATACTTTGGAAGGAATGATCATGGAGGTGATTATCTGATTACTCAAAAGGACATCACTCTGTATAAGGAATTGATCAAGTGTGGTAACAATATGGCTTGGACGTAATCACCTATTAGTTAAACTATACTTTCCTTTCGAGGGCTTGATATCCATGAGATCCTAATCTACCGTGAGATTTTCCATGTTTTCCCGAAAGGGATCCCTTATTAGACTTCCTCTAGGCTTTTCTTTGTTGGACATGTTGTCGCCTAAAACATGTTGATTTTTCTGAGCAGCATTGTGAGCCCTTCTCTTCGGAGAATGGGACCACCTGGTCTGAGACCACAATGAAGACTCAACCCAATGTTGAGTGACCATTCTGTTGAATGGTAGATATCTGGTCTGGGACCATGATATAGACCCAGATCTGCCCTGGGTAGACTCAACCTAGTGTTGAGTAGACATCTGGTCCGAGACCATAATGTAGACCAGTCTGGCACTAATAGACTCAGCTTAGTTCTGAGTAGCCATTCTCTGGGAGAATGAAGACACTATAAGCCCTAGACTGGGTCTGGGCATGTGTGTTGCACTTTGACCCTTGATCTATGGGCTTGGTGTGCTTCTCCAAAGATTGGCTACCCTTGGTCAAGTTACCCTAGTACCAGATCTAGGTGTCACACAGTGTGTGAGATAAAAGAATTAATAACTCTCTTGGTTTATGATGATGTACTTTTGAAATAAAAAAGGACCACAGGGGCACTTGGAAAATGACCAAAGTCAAAAGTAAATAAATAAAGACTTTGTGACCACAGGAAAATGACCAAAGTCAAAAGTCAAAATAAATAAAGACTTTGTGACCACAGGAAAATGACCAAAGTCAAGAATCAAAATAAATAAGGACTTCTTATAAAAGTCAAAGGAAAAATAAAAGTACCGTTTTTGGTAAATGTGAAAGTGAAATTAGGAAAAGAATAAAAATATTATTATTTTTATTTTTCCTAATCTTGTCCACTTACAGGTGAACAAAGGCTATAAAAGAAGATCAAGCCTTCTCATTTGTCATACACACTTTTGCTCTCACAGGTGAAGAAGACTATCTTATGATCAAACCCTCAGCTAGGGTTTTATCAGCAAAGTCCATCTTCAGCATTTTTGCACAGCCATCTTCAGCATTCCATTTTTTGGGTAGTTTTCAGCAGTCTAATATTTTCGGGCAGTTTTCAGCAATCTAATATTTTTGGGCAGTTTTCAGACAGTCTGATATTTTCGGGCAGTTTTCAACAGTCTGATATTTTTGGGCAGTTTTCAGACAGTCTGATATTTTCAGGCAGTTTTCAGCAGTCTGATATTTCCGGGCAGTTTTCAGCAGTCTGATATTTACGGGCAGTTTTCAGCAGTTTGATATTTTCGGGCAGTTTTCAGCAGTCTGATATTTTCAGGCAAGAGAGAGAAAATCTCAATTTTTCTGAGAAAGCCCTAAATTGGTAATTTTTTGTAATTCTGGAAATTGTGGGTAAAATTATCAGTCTGATTTTTACTGATGAATTTTACAGTTATTGTGGTCAAAATCCAGATCTGGATTTGAGGAACTTTTTGAAGAATTTCTTAAACTATCTCATTTACGAGATCAGCTATTAATGCTTTTGGGGTTTTTGTCCTTTGAAGGTTTCCCCAGTGAAAAATCTTGTGTCCATTGTGCTGATGTGATAAATGTGTTTTTGCTATACTGCTGATTTGTTTAAGTAGATCTGCAATTTTTTTAAGTTTATGCTAATGCTAAAAATTCAACATGGTATCAGAGCTTAGCATGTGAAAACACAGTAAAGAGATACTGTTGTTGTTTCTCACTAGATCTTGGAATAAGATTTGCAGATCTAACATTTGGATAAGTGACAGAGATGGCTACCGTTGGTTTCAAACCGGAAGAGAAGCTCTCTGGTTCAGCAAACTTCAATTCCTGGAAGGCCAGGTTGACAACCATTCTTGATGAGAATGACTTGGATGACATTGTTCTTAATGTCATAGAAGAGCCAACTACAAATGCCGGTAGGCTTGCCTACAAGAGGAAGCAAGGTAAGGCTAGAAGAGTTATTTATGATTCTAATTTCTATCAGAGAAGAATTGATGCCTAACATCACATCCTTGAAGACTGCTAAAGAATGCTATGATACATTGGTAAACTATGAAAAGAAGGCCCCCAATCAAAAGAGAGTCTTGAAGAAGAGGCTACGAACTTTGAAGTTGAACAAAGATGAAAGTGTCGGTTCCTTCTTCACCAAGATCAAACAGGTAAGAGATCAACTACTTGCTATTGGTGTTACTGTTGATGATGATGATCTTGTACAAACAGTGGTTGATGGTCTCCCAAGCTCTTGGGAAACCTTCATGGCATCCGTCTGTGGACGAGAAAATCAGCCAACCTTTGAAAGGCTTTGGCATGATTGCATACAAAAAGAAGCAAGGAACAATGACAAGGTAATCAAGCAGGATAACCTTGCACTTGCAACAAAGACCAAGAAGTTCAAAAAGCCTTTCCATTAGCAAAAGAAAGGGAAGAAACCTCAGGGTAAGTTTTCTAACATGTCTAAGATTGAATGTTATACTTGTCACAAGTTTGGACATTATGCTAGAGACTGCAAGCAGAACAAGAAGAAACCCAAGAGAAGGTTTCAGGCATCTGCTGCAGAAGCAGAGGAAGAAGAAGATGAAGAACCAAAGAAGAAGAAGAAAGGCAAGGCTAATAAAACTGATGAATCGAGAAGAGAGTACTATTTGATTTCTGCTCTAACTGGTTCTTTCTCAGCTTGCTCTACTTCTTGGTTGGTTGACAGTGGTGCCTCTAGGCACATGACAGGTAACCGCGGTACCCTCACCAGTTACAGAAAGAATAAGTTCACCACTCAAGTAGAACTTGGAGATGATTCCACTTACAAGATTGAAGGAGTTGGCTCAACTTCACTTCAACTTGACTCAGGTACGGTTCTTCATGTTGATGATATTCTTTATGTTCCTAGTTTAAAGAAGAATCTTTTATCTATTGTTGGTTTAGAAGATAAGGGCCACAAAGTCCTCTTTATGGACAAGAAGGTCTTTTTATGGGCAAAAGACACAGATCTAGACTCAACAGTACAGATTGGGGTTCGAGAGGGAGATCTCTACAAGGCTTCAAAAGTTTCCACTCATGCTTTGGTACATCATTTAGTTGATCCTTGTGAACTTTGGCATAGAAGGTTTGGACACCTTCACTACACAGCTCTCCCAAGATTGCAGAAGATGGTTACAGGTATGCCAGAAGTTTCTCCAAAGCATGAAGGAAATTGCAAAGGATGTGCTCTAGGTAAGAACACTAAGAAATCCTTTCCCAGAAGCAAGAGTATATCTAAAGGCGTTTTGGATTTAATTCATTTTGACATTTGTGGGCCAATGTCTTCACCCTCCTTGAGTGGGTGTTTATATTATGTCTTGTTTATTGATGACTACTCTTGGAAGTCTTAGATTTACTTCCTCAAAGCCAAGAGTGAAACCTTTGACAAGTTCAAAGAGTTCAAGACACTGATTGAAAATCAGACTGGCAGGCACATCCGTATCTTGAGATCAGATAACGGAGGTGAGTATGAATCTAATGAGTTTGATGATTTTTGCCGAGAAGCAGGAATCAAGAATGAGCTGACAGTACCTTACAACCCTCAGCAAAATGGGGTTGCAGAAAGGAAGTCAAAAAAAATGTGAGGCTGCTAAAGCCATGATCACTGATCTAGATCTTCCTTTGTCTTTATGGGCTGAAGCTACACGAACTGTTGTGTACATCCAGAATACAAGCCCTCATGCTATCTTGGGTGAGAAGACTCCAAAAGAAGTCTTCACCAAGAAGAAACCTACAGTTGATCACATGAGGATATTTGGCAATCCTGTGTATGTTCATGTGCCAAAAGAAAAGAGAGCCAAGCTAGAGCCTTCTGATAAGAAAGGCTTATTTGTTGGGTACAGTGATTGCTCGAAGGCTTATCGAGTATATATACCTGGACAGAGGTACATTGAGGTCAGCAGAGATGTGATCTTCCATGAGGAAGCGGTGTTTCGTAAAACACTAGAGCTTTCATCGGAAGATGCAGTTGCCCCACTTGAGTTTCCAGATTCAGAAATTCAGAGGGAGGAAGAGTTTGATGATCAAACTCCAAATGTTTCTGAAAACATTGAAAGTCCACTAGAAGAACTACTTGAAGTTCCTCCTTCCAAAAGGAGACCTGCTTGGTACCGAGAGACGGTACAAGAAGCCGAGAAGCATAAAGCTCCTCCAGGGACTTTCAGAGAAAGCATAAAACAACAGAAGTACTCCGGTCTCATGAGTCAGCTTATCAGTTCAGAACCTTCATCATACGAAGATGCAGCAAGTAAACAGGTATGGGTTGATGCCATGATTGAAGAGTATAAGTCAATCATGAAGAATGATGTTTGGGAAGTTGTTCCCAGACCTGCAGGAAAGTCAATAGTGACTTCCAGATAACTTTATAAGATCAAGCATGCTGCAGATGGCAGTGTGGAGAACTAGAAAGCCAAATTCGTAGCTCGTGGCTTCACTCAAAAAGAAGGCATTGACTATGGCGAGACATTTGCACCTGTTGCCAGGTACACTACCATCAGAACCATTATTTCACTTGCTGCAGTTTTCGGATGGAAGTTACATCAGATTGGATGTAAAGACAGCCTTTCTCAATGGTAAGATTGAGGAAGAAGTTTATATTGAATAACCTGAAGGCTTTGTTACTCATGGGAAGAAGACCCATGTATGTAAACTAAAGAAAGCCTTGTATGGACTGAAATAGGCTCCAGGAATCTGGTATGCCAAGATGGATGGATTTCTCCATAGCTTGGGGTTTTCCAAAAGCACAGTTGATTCTAACTTGTACTTTAAAGTTGTTCATAATCATGTCTTGATACTTGTTCTATATGTAGATGACTTATTTCTTACAGGTGATGAACAGTTGATACACCAGTGTAAGAGGGAGCTTACCTCTGAATTCGAGATGAAAGATCTAGGATTGATGCATTACTTCCTTGACTTAGAAGTCTGGCAAAAGCCAGGTGAGATCTTCCTGACGCAAGGAAAGTATGCAGTAGATATCTTGCAGAGATTTGGGATGCAGGACTGCAAGTCCATGAGCGTACCAATGACTGCCAACTTGACAAAGTTGCGGGATTCAGCCTCTAGTTCACAGAGTGTGGACTCTACTCTATATAGACAGCTCATTGGTGTTAAAATTTGAAGGTTAGTGAAGTTTTAATACACATAATAAACATAAGTGCATGAACATGTAAATTCAGATTCAGAATAGTGCTGCTAATAAAATTTAAACTATAATAAAGCAAGAAAATAATTTTCATCTCTTTCAACTCCACGCTCCGCTGGTCATTGCGTTAATTTTAACGCTCTGTTGGTCACTGCATTGAAGTTGAGATGTTTCACTTCGAATATCATGTACATAACAAATAGATACAGTATTAGCAAATCATACCATTGTTGGATCCACTTTATACTCAGATATTTCTAAGTTTGATCTTGTCATCGAAGGAACAAGTCAAACTAGGTAAACCATATATGTACCTTGAGAGAGAGGGTTAAAGCAAACATGAACAGACCTCAGACTCTTAGTCAACAGAGAGATGTCAATCAAAAGCACAGGCTAGAGTAATTCAGTCATGCCCAAAACATTCATGCTAAGGACACACAGTCGCTTAGCACAAGAGACACTCAGTCATACTTAGCACAGTCAAAACTCTCTGATAGTCATGATGATAAATACACAGTCCACACTCAGGGAAAGGAACCCAGCACATAGAGGTAAAACCCATAAGGACTCACGCTGAGACAAACCGTAGATACAAATCATGAAGGTAAACCCATAAGCTGTCACACAAAGATAAAGTCGTGAGGATAAGCCCGTGAAGATAACAAGCAGAGAGCAAAGATCATGGTGGATAGACATCGCTGAAGAAAAACTCGTGAATAAAACAAGCACAGAGCAGAGATCACGGAGTATAGAAATCGCTGAAGAAAACAACCCGTGAATAAAACAAGCACAAAGTAGAGATCACGGAGTAGAGGATAAACTCGTGAATAAGACAAGCAGGACGCAGAGATCATGGTGGTGAAAATAAGCAGAGATCACGGTGAGATAACCAGCAGCAATCACGTGAAGATAACACGCACGGGTAGAGGAGCAGCCGACATGCGAAGAGAACACGCGAGGGTAGAGAAGCAGCCAGTAGGTGGAGACACGGGCGAGTAGAGGTGCAGCCGACATGCGGAGGTCAAGCATGTGAAGGAGTCACGATGGTCAAGCAGAGATCGCAGAGATAATCCCGTGAGTAAAACAGTTGCAGAGATCAAATCAAGCCCGTGAGTGAAAATGCAGAGGTGTAAGATAATCACTGTGCAAGAAACGTGAGGAAAGTCACACTATACATAAAGGTATAATTATTCTCTTTATATAGGTTAGGGTAGGTGAATAATACACCAAAAGTCAAACACTTAGATTAACTTAGGATAAAAATAAAGTGGTCCACAAATAATAAAAATCATAAAATAACCATAAGGTAAAGTATCCAAGGTCCACATAAAACAAATAAAGCTAAAAGTAAAATGGTCAAGAAGTTAAGGTAAAAGATCCAATGATTAATAAAATCATAAGCAATAAGTGGTCCAATGGTCCTTTAGTACAACCATTAGGTAAATGTACTTAGGATAAAATCCATAAGTCGTCATAATCAAAGGTACACCCAAATACGAGTGTCTGAACCAAGTAAGGTAAAGGACCAAGAATCAACAAGGGGACCACAAACCACACAACCATAATATTTAGGGTGAACCAAACAGGTGGACAAGCATTCATCAAAAAGACCAAAGACTTTGAACTTTTCTCTCTCAAGGTACAATGTTTTATATATACTTTTGTCATCACTGTATAAAGGGGAAGATCCAAACGGATGGTACAATCCTTTTGTCCTTAACACTGCTCCTAAGGGTTAGGCACTAGGGACATCGTCAAGGGGTGGCCAGTCCCTTGAGAAGCAACCTAGCAATAACCGATTAGGAGAGGGGACATCATTCCATCTTTAATGAATGGCTTTCATCCTTACACTGAGTTTCAGTGTCACACTGAATCAGGTAGATCAATCCCTAGACCCTAACTGGGTCCTCCATTCTCTCGCAGAATGGTTCTCAATACTAAGCTGAGTTTCAGTTTCACACTGAAAGTTGATCAACTACCTGCAGGACCTACTTGGACATCGTGTCCCTGGTTCAAGACCAAAATATATCTCTGCCTCTACCTGTAGGCTCTACTTGGACATCGTGTCCCTGGTTCCAAACCAGAATACCGTAGAGGCATATAGGGGCCCTAGCCACATGCTAGGGGCTTTGCCATGGCATCAATCTGCTTGGTCATAGATCAAGAACCCCAGGAGACTACTGGGGGCCCTAGGGTACCTTCTAGGGTCTTACTCTATCATAGTCAATTGACTAGGGTACCATCCTCTATGAGAATGGGTCTCGCAGCTGCACAAACTTTAACAATTGGTTCCCTGATGTATCTCGTGCATACAAGACCAGACATCTACTACACAGTGAATGCACTAAGTCAGTTTATGTCAGGTCCGAAGCACATACACTTGATAGCTGCTAAACATATACTCAGGTATGTGCGAGGTACTATTACTTATGGGTCAGGTATATTTCCAGCAGTGGAGTATTGTTATCTGGATATTCAGATTGGGCTGGCAGTGCAGTTGACCGAAAAAGTACCTCTGGTTATTGCTTCAGTATGGGATCAGCAATGATCTCTTGGTCCAGCAGGAAGTAGGGTTCCATAGCTCAGAGTACAGCTGAGCCAGAGTATATTGCTGCAAACGATGCCTGCAAGGAAGCAGTTTGGCTCAAAAAGTTGTTATCTGATCTGTTCGAGGGAAAGCTTGACTCAACGATCATCCATTGCAATAATCAGAGTTGCATAAAGCTTTCAAAGAATCCAGTGTTTCACGACAAATCGAAACACATTGAAATGAGGTATCATTTCATCAGAGACCTAGTGCAGAGAGGTGCTCTGAAGTTGCAGTACATTCGTACAAATGAACAGATTGCAGATATCTTGACCAAGCCTCTGACAATATCAAAATTCGTATACTTTCGTGACAAGCCTGGTATGGCAAAGAATGCCTCTCTCGCTAAGAGGGAGTGTTGATTTTTCTGAGTAGCATCGAGAGCCCTTCTCTTCAGAGAATGGGACCACCTGGTCCGAGACCACGGTGAAGACTCAACCCAGTGTTGAGTGACCATTCTATTGAATGGTAGATATGTAGTATGAGACCATGATATAGACCCAGATCTGCCCTGGGTAGACTCAACCTAGTGTTGAGTAGACATCTGGTCCGGGATCTTGATGTAGACCAGTCTAGGACTGGTAGACTCAGCTTAGTTCCGAGTAGCCATTCTCTGGGAGAATGAAGACACTATAAGCCCTAGACTGGGTCTGGGCATGTGTGTTGCACTTTGACCCTTGATCTATGGGCTTGGTGTGCTTCTCCAAGGATTAGCTACCCTTGGTCAAGTTACCCTAGTACCAGATCTAGGTGTCACACAGTGTGTGAGATAAAAGCATTAATAACTCTCTTGGTTTATGATGATGTACTTTTGAAATCAAAAAGGACCACAGGGGCACTTGGAAAATGACCAAAGTCAAAAGTCAAAATAAATAAAGACTTTGTGACCACAGGAAAATGACCAAAGTCAAAAGTCAAAATACATAAAGACTTTGTGACCACAGGAAAATGACCAAAGTCAAGAATCAAAATAAATAAGGACTTCTTATAAAAGTCAAAGGAAAAATCAAAGTACCGTTTTTGGTAAATGTGAAAGTGAAATTAGGAAAAGAATAAAAATATTATTATTTTTATTTTTCCTAATCTTGTCCACTTACAGGTGAACAAAGGCTATAAAAGAAGATCAAGCCTTCTCATTTGTCACACACACTTTTGCTCTCACAGGTGAAAAAGACTATCTTATGTTCAAACCCTCAGCTAGGGTTTTATCAGCAAAATCCATCTTCAGCATTTTTGCACAGCCATCTTCAGCATTCCATTTTTTGGGCAGTTTTCAATAGTCTAATATTTTCGGGCAGTTTTCAGCAGTCTGATATTTTTGGGCAGTTTTCAGACAGTCTGATATTTTCGGGCAGTTTTCAGAAGTCTGATATTTTCGAGCAGTTTTTAGACAGTCTGATATTTTCGAGCATTTTCAACAGTCTGATATTTTCGGGCAGTTTTCAACAGTATGATATTTTCGGGCAGTTTTCAACAGTATGATATTTTCGGGCAGTTTTCAGCAGTCTGATATTTTCGAGCAGTTTTCAGCAGTCTGATATTTTCAAGCAGTTTTCAGCAGTCTAGTATTTTCGGGCAGGAGAGAGAAAATCTCAGTTTTTCTGAGAAAGCCCTAAATTGGTAATTTTCTGTAATTCTAGAAATTGTGGGTAAAATTATTAGTCTGATTTTTACTGATGAAATTTACAATTACTGTGGTCAAAACCCAGATCTGGATTTGAGGAACTTTTTGAAGAATTTCTGAAGCCATCTCATTTACGAGATGAGCTATTAATGCTTTTGGGGTTTTTGTCCTTTGAAGGTTTTCCCAGTGAAAAATCTTGTGTCCATTGTGCTGATGTGATAAATGTGTTTTTGCTATACTGCTGATTTGTTTAAGTAGATCTGCAAATTTTTTAAGTTTATGCTAATGCTAAAAATTCAACAAAACACACTTAAACGCAAAAAAGTCTCCCAACCACTAGGTGTATTCTTGAGGGGCAACTATGAGTTTAGGACCCACTGTCACCTCGATTTCTAACTCCTCCGTTTAGACCCAACTCCCAAAGATCAATTGGGGTAATCCCTATTTTCTAAGTTTTCAAAGGTTTTGTTTTTGGAGTTAAAATTCAGTTAGGCTTATTTAAGTTTAATGACAGGCAATCATGCAAATATGCAAAAAGTTCAATGAGAGACAAACCTTGCTTTGAAACTTAACCAAATAAAGTTACAAGAAAGAAATTATCAATTATTCACTAAACCGGTGCCTATTCTATTTGGGCTATGGAGTCACAGATTTATGAAACTATACTTGATAACCAAGGAAGTAGAATCACCAGATATACAAATTAAATTAAACAATTCACATTCCACAATTAATCAATATTCACATTTAAATTATTGAAAAGAACCTTTTGCAAAATAAGTAAACAATGAGTGGAAACCTGCTTGCAAATAACTTGAATCGAAATGAAAAACTTGAAATAAAATGCTTTGTAAATTTTCAAGTGATCAAAATGTTTTGCAAGCGATCCTGTAGATTTTAAACGATTTTAGGTCTCACTTTAGCTTAAGGGAATTAGTGTGTGTTGAAAGAAGAAAAGCAAAACCTAGCTTATGTGTCTACCCTAAACAATTATCTCTTTTGATTTGACAGAGACTGTTGGGTGCTCAAAAAGAGAACACAAGGTTCCCTTCTAACTCCACAAATCAATCCCAAAGATCGTCGAGTGCTCAATAAGAGGACATAAAGTGCCACGAGGCTCCCAACAGCCTCTACCCCTCTAACTCCACGGGCCAACCTTTATTTTCTCAGTTTCAAATGAAATGGATGTTGAGTACCTATTATTCTAGCCAACGCAAATCTTTGTTGTTTCTTATCACCCAGGATCAAACTAACCTGCAAGGAGAATGAATACAAAGCAGAGATGGGGCAGATTTTATTATCCTTGAATTGAAGAAATAAATTGAACTTTTAACAAAAACTAGCCAGCACGATATTGCAAGGATGGCAAAGCCACTTCACTTGCAAGGTGTGGGCACAAAGAACGTACAAATGCTTTTAAAGAGAATAAATTAAATCCTATCCCTTCCTCTTTTGCTTACAAGGGTGGGAAAACCCAACTTCCTTTGCAAACAATGGATGGCAACTTAAAAGCAAATGAATAGTTAACCTAGCCACACAACCCTCTTCCTAAGGAAAAGATGGTACAAACAATTAAGTAAAAATACTGAAAAATAAACTAAGCAACAAACTTTAGCCCCTCTTCACTTGCAATGCAATGGTGGGCAAGCACAACCTCCTTTGCATGCAAGGGATGGATGAAAAAATAAATTCAAATATTACTTGGAAAATAATAAAAGAATCAAGTCCAATAGACTCTCTTGAACTTGTTACAATGAAAAACAATTCAGGAAAGAAATGTGAGAGTAAAGAGGTAGGAAAAGTAGGGTTTCACCCCTTCTTGGAAATGGCTTTGAAGTCCTTCCTTTTGGGTAGCCTTTGCACCCCTTTATGACCAAAATTTGGCAGAGTTTCCTCTTGTTCTGTCACAAACCTACAAAAAAACAGCAAGCAAAACAATGAAAAAAAATGCCCAAACTCACTTTGGGGCACTATGAGTGTTAGGAAACAATTATGTACAAAATTTTTATGAAACTTATCAAATAACTAGCTTTAAAGATTTTGTGAATACAAGTAGTGAAACAAGTTTAAAATGCTAATGAAATAAAATAAATGTGCGGAAATTTTGATTGGAAGTGGAGGAAAAATGCCCTTTGGTCTTCAAAGTTTGAAGAAGTGGGGCATCCAACCGAAGAATCCCACTCTCCAATTTAAGCAACCTGCAACTTGAGAGATCTTTGCTACACAACTAAAAAAAAAGTGAGATTCATATGATGAGCCAAGAAATCATAAACTTCAACTAAGAAAAATATGAAGCTCTTAACTACAAAAATGAAAACCCATAATATCTATGCCAAAAATACCATAATCTTACCAAAGAAAAAAAGTTTGCTTCTTTGGCCTCCCCAAACTCGAGCAGCTATTTGAGCATGGAAGCAAATCACCATAGAGCACCAAAGGACACAAGATTTCCTCCAAAGAATTTTATTAACAAAGCCAAATGGCTGAAAATTACAATGGCCCAAAATGGGAGCAAATGAAAGCAAGAGCATGAGGGATTGTAACCCAAATGAGGAGGAAAAGCATCCTTAAATAGGAAAAGAGAGGGAAGAGAGGGCATTTGCATGCATGCCACTTATCATATGAGAGAGGGAAGGGCCCATGGAGAAGGGGGCACACTTCCTAGAGAGGACAACTTCAACCTTAAGAAATGTTAGTTTTTCTAAGTTATTTTACTTAGGATCTTTATTTGAAAAAATAACAAGCACAGCAATACATCAAAGATACACAAGATATACAAGACACAGAGTTTTCATCAGGGAAACCATAAAGGAGAAAACCCTACAAACTTCCTCATAATAGTTTCGTCACAAAGATAAAATGACAAGATATATTAACCCAAGAACAATATGTCTATAGCAGCTCTCTGTCCCTCCTCTTCCTCTCTCTCCTAAAGCGCACATGAGAGAGCAAGTGAAGTGTGTCTCAAATGAGGAGGGTGCCTCCCTATTTATATTCTTCTATTGAGTTGTTAACTCAACCACTAGGTCGACCAGGTTACTTGTGGGGCCGACCTACCTAAGAATACACAAATACATTTTACTTTATTTAACCTAGGGACTATTGCCCCGACTTACAATGGAGGGTTTACCTCAGTGACCATACACAATGATGACATCCCCAAAGGAGGAACACACATTCCTGATGGGGGTACAACAATATACAATAGTAATATACATAAGAATATCTTCCAAAGTTACAATTACAACAACACTCCCTCTTAACTAGGAAGGTATTATCTTGCTACAATCATCAACACATATGGTCACCGTCACTGAGTCATCATCGTCGTTGTTTCCATTGTCCTCATCTTGTCGAATCTGTCGCATCTATCCGTCATAATAAGTTTCTACAGAGACAACCCTTTTTCATGTTGGATGTAGGCCTAGACCTCATCTAGGTCTTCATCATATCCATGAGCAAGCCATCGGGTAGGTATAGACCAGGACCATTCTTTACATTGCCATTGCAATAACTTGTGTCTCCTACCGTCTTCTCGTCATATCAGATCATCGTGTAGGTACAGAGCAGGACCTTCTTTACGTTGCCACTGCAATAACCTGCGGTTCCTACCATCATCTCGTCGTCATCGTGTAGGTACTGTTATCACACAAAGTGTAGCTACCCACTAAAGGTATCCCATCCGGGACGGTAGAAGTAAGGTAGCTAACCAGTGACACCACAAGAGCCTCGTCCACTACGGATACAGGGTAGTTGTCACACCGGACGGGCTCTTGTCACGTTAGATCAATCCGGAGAATGACCAAGGGGGTGACCCTACGAGTATGAGGCTAGGGAACCTACTCAAGACACTCCTAGGGTTTGACAATGTATGAGAAGGGAGAGGTAAAGAGTGGGTAAGACTAGATCTATCAAATTAGAGTGGTACAAGGTTGCGGGGAAGCGCCCCCCCCCCCTCCTCGCGCCCGCTCCGGAAGCTTACTTCGGAAGAAAGCGCTACGGAAGCTAACCGAAAGCGCACCTGGACAGCTCCTGATCTGAAGCGATTTCGGAAGCGCAATTCCTCCTTCAAAATTTCGCTTCCAACTCTGTCCGAAAGCGCACGCTTCCTTCGCGCTTCGCCGACGCTTCCATCGCTTCCTCCCGCGCTTCTAGCTTCGCTCCCGACGCTTCCAACTTCGCTTTCTACAACGCTTCTCGTCGCTTCCTACAACGCTTCCCCCATTAAACGACGCCTAAATCAATTAGGGGTAAGGGCAAGTTAAAATAAATGTTGCTCATCCTCAACCTCCTTTGTATCACAAATTTGCTCACTCCAAGGTGTTTTTAGGTTAGTCCAGTGACTAGTTTCAGTATGGTGTTTATGAGCATTCATTATGATTTTGGCAATATTCATTTTGTGTTTTAAGTTCATAATGTTATACATTCTGTCACTTGTCTCTTGATGTTTCTCAACACTATAACCAATATGTAGGTGGTTTGTTCAAACTTCAAACATTGCGGTGACTTGTTCACGTTGTTTGATATTTTGTTTAATGTATTTCCATTCTGATATATCCTTCGTAGCTAAATCATTGCTGCAAATATTGCCGTAGTAGTTGAAGAACATTGAACAGGGGAAAGAGTCAAGACTCAGCTACAAACTATAGAAGATATCTAAAGTTTGTTGATAACGCATTTATCCAGCATGATAGCACTATTGAGTTTCCCCTTATAAATTTTGATTCTGAACTTCAATGTTTTTTGACCCGTTCCAATTCTATTTTAGTAATTTTGAATAAGTTATGAGTAGAACGTACATTTATGCAAAGATCCAAGGTGTCCATGGCTGAAACACTTAATCAAAGAATTGAAAATTTTGGATTTAAAATTGCCAAAATATTTTATTGAATTATATTTCAAGATTTTATCAGGGCAATTGATCATTTGAAGTGTTTCTTATCTCTTGTTGATAGTAAAAGTCATTTTTGATTGAATGCTTTGGGTTTTTCCAGGTCAAACCTAAAATGGCTAGCCACCCAAAAACTTTCTGTTTTCAAGATTGGTTCTAAGCTTCAAACTCTGCAAAACCGGGGAAAATTGGCTCAAACTTGCCCAAACCCAGCTTGAACTCGTATGTAGTTGTCGAGCTTAAAAATGTGGACTCCATGGTTTTTCCTTGGAGAAAAGTCTGGAATCATGGTTTGGGAGGGAAAAAAAGAGGGGGAAGGCCTCCAACGAAACCCTAGATCCTTTTAACCCTTCAAAAACACCCATCTTACTTTCATTTGTGTCTTTCATCTTGGTTGTTAAGATACAATTGTTTTCCAGCAGCATTTTTTTTTAGTGGCAAAATTATATCATCATATTTGATGAGATACTGCTGTTTTATATATTTTATGGATGGATATTTCATCATTATTTTTTCCACAAAAATTTCTTTATTTAGAGTTTGTTCCTTTCTATTTACTGAGTTTCCTGGAGTGAGTTGAGTTTTGATGTGTCAGCAAGTTTTGTTGAGTCCCCAGCTGGAGGAGTTTTTGTTGAATCCGAGTCTCACAACATTGCAATTAATAGTAAATGACATTTATGATTTGGGTGATAAGACCTCTATGGTGTTTTTCAATTGTCAAAACCAATTTCATATCTTTGGACACATCATTCTCTCAATTCTTTAGTGTGGAGAACACAGATCAATGGATTTTATCTATTTATTTATAATTTTAAATATTTCTATTCTTAAATTTTCAAAAATGCATCTTATAAATTATAATATATTTGATAATCAATACATTTAGATCAGGATTAGATATATAGACAAAGGGCCTGGCAATGCGGCCTTCACTCCCAGCATAGATAAGAAGAGATCATTTATTTACAGTACTTTCAAGTTTCTGCACTGTTGAGATTCAAGAACTTAAGTCATTGACTCTTTTATATTTATTATGGTATATTTTGTGAACATTACATGGCAATTCAAGTTTGAAGTTGACTTATGAAGCTGTAAGGTTGATAACTTGATGTTATGGATAATGGACCTATGTTTGACAAATTCACTAGTAAATGATAATTGATTGAATCATTGATGGTTGATGAATGATGTTATATGGTATTATGTTTTATCATGTTATGGTTTCTTTCATGTTTTTATGCTTTCCACGACTAATTCAACATTCTACAAGCATTTGCTGGCATATATGCACCAAAATATATTAAAAATATATATTATATAAAAAAACGCTTCCGAAATGCTTCCAAACCGAAAGCTTCTAAAAATTTCACTTCTCGCTCCCAAGCAACCTTGGAGTGGTATGAAGATTAGGGCCAAGTTGGGGAGGCTTAGTAAAGATGAAAAATGACCCAACTTGGATGAGATTGTACCACAGACGAGTTAAGGAAGAAAATCTAGGGAGATCTAGCCAAATGAAAGAAAACCCTAAAGGGATCCACCTAGGGTTTTGGCATAAGTGGACAAAGTGGACCCAAAAGAGTAGATTAGGCCATGAAATCACTAGATCCGGGTGCTTGGAAGATAGATCTATGGGGATCAAGTGGGTTCAATCCTACCCAACTGATAGATTTGAAGAGATCTAGCCACACGAATGGAAATCCTAAAGGGACCCACTTAGGGTTTATGCAAAAGTGGAAAAAGTGGACCCAAAAAAAAAAGATCGAGGCATGAGATGACTAGATCAGGATGCTTGAAGGTTGTATCTATAATTTTGAGGCGGGTTCAAGCATACCCATCTGATAGATTTAAAGAAATGGCCACCCACCCAAGAGGGGCACCCCCACCTAGAATAACTAGTGCTAGATCCGAGGGCAAATGTAGTCCGATTAATGGAAACATGAGATCTACGGATTATTCATTAATCTCCAAGTGGGTTTTGATGGTCGTCATCAAAAACTCGCTAGATTTATCAGATCTACAAAACGAGGGTTTTAAGAAAGAGGGTTTGTTTGACAATTGGATGAAAATAATGAAATACAATACGTACCTTGCAAATCGTACCTGATAATATTTGTGGCCGCCTTAGATGTCGATGATCCTTCCACTTAGTTACGATTTCGAGCTAGATCCGGCATGCAACGAAGGAAAAACACCCAAGTGAGGAAGTGCGCCCCCTCTTCTCCACCTGCAAAATCAATCTACCGAAGTTAGAATTGTTCACTGATGAGAAAGGTAAGCAACGTACAACATCCGTAGAGAAAGATTCAATGCACAAAGTAACAATTGATCACTCCCTGAGCATGAAGCGTTTGGGTGAAAGACGATGTGGGATGCCCTAGCAATCTCCTCCTCCAATTCGCTACCTGCAAAAAGATGGGTACGACCCTCACAAAATAATAGTCTTTACATACAAGATCCACTGAAATGTCTAAGCAAGGGGCATAACAATCACATCCACGACATTCACAAAGCTCCCAAGAAGTTTCTGCAAAAGTTTTATTATATTCAATAATTCCATAACCAAAAGTCTCTTTACAAATGAGAGAGCATCTCAATATATAGATCTCTCAAGTAAATAATATCTAGATCCAAAAAGATCAAGGGTCAAGATCATAAGATCAAATCATCCTAATCTACAGCTAAGACTGGCCAGATACATATCACATGGATCAACTCAAAAATATAAGGGGGTGCATCACTAAAATTGCCCGATGAGGGGCACACCACATAAAAGATGACTAAAGACCACAAGGGAGTACATGGTAGGGCTAGGAGGTTATAGTATCCTTCACTAGCATGGCCCCACGGCACAATAACAATGTGTGGTGGCAAATAATATAAAAGAGTGATAAAAATCACTAGGGGATTTCCCTCAAAATACATCAGAATACATTCAAAATGCATAAACCAAGGACAAGTGGACCCCGACTAAAATGGAGTTGATGCTAGATGATGAAGATGACCTAAATACTCTGCCTCAGGGCAATTCCATGCCAATCCCTTGCCTCAATCACCCAAATCGATTTCCTCATTAGCCATTTTTAATTAATAAAATGTTGCCTTGGGAACATAAAACAACCAATATCTCACAAGGGATAAAAAATCAACGTGAAAAGACTGCACGGATGGATCAGGGACCTTGGTAGTATGGTACAAACGATTGGCTGCACCCCAAGAATCCCTATAACGCCCTAGGAGAACTTAATTTTTTCTTCATTGTGCTTTATTTCCATTTTCCTAGGCAAATCTGCTGCAAAAAAGCCCAGAAACCCATATCTGTCATGTGCCCACCTAAAACTGAAAACCAGCTGTACCAATGGACTCAGAATGTCCAAATCCACTAGGAATGAGTACTCATACTCCATAAGTCCATCACAAAAGTATATCAAAGGTCCCATCCATGTCAGAGCAATAAAAATAATAAAGCCTGTAAATGCTGATAATCATAGGAATAACACAAGCCATCATAATAAATCACCATCTGAAGCATGAATAGGTCTAATGGACACCTATAGACCATAAATAATCATCAACCATAAATACCGATCTATAACTCATCCTGGATCCTGCTCATGGCATGGCCAACACTGGGTTGACCAAGTCAAAACTGATCAAATGATGACCCAAATGCTAAACTCTCAGGCTGCAAAGTACAAGTGGACATGATTGCTCAATTATCTATGTTAGCAGTGACACGATTAGATTTAGTTGGCAAGTATAAGCACAATAAATATAATAATAATCCAAATTAAAATGACCAGTTGCTTCAAATAAAGAACCTCCAGTGTATACTCATTTATAGATTTAGCCCTTTTGCTAGTCAAGGGTGAAGGGATCATAAACAACAGGTAAGGCCAAGGGATGACTTGATGACTCAACACTGTAAGCACCTAGGCTGAAGAACAAGGGGATCCACACATCACATAGGTTGGACTAGGTGAACAATAGGGCATGGCAGTGTCTCACAAATGGGTGGAATGATGAGAAAGTTCCACTAGACTCTAGACAAGCAACCTTTTTAATACTTTATTTGCTTAGCATTTATTTCACCAATTGACCTCTAAAGGAAGGTGCCCTGGTAGCCTTTTGGGCTGCAGATAATGACAAAGACATGACCTTCTTGGTCCAGTCTCTCCCTGCTGCCCTGTGGGGGCAGATGAGCCGAGCATTATACAAAGAATGAGTGCTCATCCTATAGCCATCAACTTTATTTTTCATTGGTAACTTGCCAGCCTCCAAGAGCAAGTGTCGTGGAAAGCCTTTTAGGCTTCCAGAGAATGACTAAGGCTCAGCCTTCTTGGGCTTGCCTCCCTGATACCCTGTGGGGATACATGAGCCTTACACCATACAATGGATGAGTGCTCATCACTTGGCCACTGACTAGTCTTATTTTATTTCCAGTAGTGTCTCAAAACATTGTTGCTTTGTTGGCAGGGCATCCATTTAGAATAACTTTAAGCTCTGATGCCTTAGTGTCTAAAGACACTTTCTTTGGTAGGACTACTTGTGTTCAAGACCTAGAGGTAGACATTCCCTGTGATAAATATCACATAAACCAACACTAAGACACATTTTTATACATGTAGACCTATCCCAACATAGAGGTGAAGGTGGGGGAAATCCCAGATGTCACTAGTCAAGTTACAAGTCGAGGATAGTCAATGAAAATGGGAAAGCAACGGATGAATGGAGGCAGTGGAAATGATGCCAAGACTAGCAAGCTATGTCCCTGAAGGGAAAAGACTAAATCCATGCTAGGAGTAGGGCGAGGCCAATGAGTCTAAGTTACCGGAAACGTTGGTCAAAGAAGCTGGAAACGCCGATCCACATTTCAGAAACGAAAGCGGACGGGATACAGCAGTGAAGCGGCAGTGATACGTTTCAATTGCGATTCATAAATTTAGAAACGTCGTTTTAGGATCTGGAAATGTGAATCGCCCGTTTCAGATAGAAAATGAAACGTTTCAGCATTTAATGATACGTTTCAAGGGTTTGTAAAACGTATCAGTGTTTTTTTTATCCGTTCAGACTTTTTCGGAGGGAAATATTGATACGGGTTTTTATTTTCAGCGAGAAATCATGGGAAATCGGGAAATCGCGATACGTGTTCTTAAACCCTAGACTCTTCCTATAAATTAACACCCCACACACACAAATAATCAACATATTTGATTGCCCGATTCATTGAGGAGTGTTGACTGCCGGACGACGGATTCATTGGGTGTTTATCGAATATCTATTATTCGCCTTTGCTAAGAGTATCGAGTGTCGATTGAAGACGTGCGACCTACAAACAACAATTAGTGCCTGTAGGCCGCGATTGATCGAACTTCGAATGGTGAATGGTGAACGGGCTGACCCTGGACGAGTGACGAGTCGACGACCCACGAGTTTGCTTGAACAGAGCTTGGGTTACTGGTCACACAAAGGGACAGAGCTCAAGTCATGTGGAGGGGCAGAGCTCGGGTCACGTTGAGCCTTGAGGGCTAGCCGCTACACGTCAATTCCATTGCTTCATTGAACATTTCAGGTATGCTCGAGCCCGTGTTCACTGTTATTGCCAGATTGTGTTGAAACTGGAATTTCGTTTTTTTCTTTTTCTTTTTTAAAGTTTTTTGTGTTGAATTTTGTTTGCTTTTTTTTTACTTTTTAGCGCATGCTGTGTGTCCCAAGGGGCTGGGGTCTGGGGTCTTGTAAGTTTAAATTGTAATGCATTGTCAATATTTATATTATTTATTTTAGTTGTAGTTTATTTGCCATTATTATATTATATTAGTTTAGTTGTAGTTTCCCAGGAATCCCAACGCTGTAGTTTCTTTGCCATGATTGCAGCTTGCTGCTTGAAAAATGCATCAATGTCGTTTTCATGATAATCAACACCCTAGTGTTTTCAATGTTTCATTGTTTCAACTTCTAGATCACATCTATGTTGTTGTGTTGACTAGCAGAAACACCATTAAAAAAGAGTAATGTTGACTAGCACTGTAGTCTGTAAAATTTAAATAATATATCTCAGATTCTCAGGCTTAGAATCCTGCTTTATAGTTTAAAAATTAAGACATTAGATTAGAATTCATGACCTTAGGTGTTTGAACTTTGAGTTTCTAGTATCTACTCTCCCCTTTCCCTAGTCAAATAAGTTAATAAATGTACCCTTTAGTTCCAATTGTGTTTGTACTATGTAGTTTGTTTAATATCATTATTCAAATAGTTAGAATAGTGAATAACAATTTTTTATTTCCTTTTGTTGTATTTGTATGTTGTATTTTGACTCATACTATGTTGTATGAAGTTAACTCCCTTTTTCGTAACAAATTCAATACTCCACTACTTAGTATTTATTTTTATTAGAGTACTTACAATGAGTCAAAATGACACTTTCCTAGATAATGTTGAAAAGTAATAATCACTGTGTTTATTTTTTGGTCCAGCCACAGCTTACTATCATCTGCATAATGGAATCATCATCCGTGAATATTGGGGAGCAGGAAATTGAATCTGACCCTATTGAGAAAATTGATCCAAAGTCTCCTCTTTGGAAATATGTCACTATTGTGGGGAAGATCTAAGGAGGGGGGTCATTAATATGGGTTTGCAATGAATGTCAAAAGGAATTCAAGGCATCCTACACCCGGGTGAAAGCACATTTGCTTAGGATAAAGAACACCGGTATACGAGTATGCACTGGCCCACCTAAATCAGATGGAAAAGATGGAAAGGGTTTGAGCAAAGAAAAAATAGCAAAATATAAAAAAGAACAGGATGAGGCAGATATTAAAGCAAATGAGTCAAATGTTGCCTTTCAAATTAAACAACCAACAAGAATAGGAGCATATTCATCAAAGACTCCATTTGCCTTTCATGAAGGAGGTAGTCCTTCAAACTCAAAGTGATCTAATTTGGGACCGCTTGAAAAGAGTTTTACTAATGATGCTCGAGGAACGGCTGATGAAGCTATAGGCCGATGCATTTATGGAAATGGCCTTCATTTTAACCTCGTGCGATCTCCTTATTGGGCAGAGATGATTAGAGAAGTTAATTAAGCCCCAACAGGATACGTTGACCCTGGTTATGAGAAGATCTGTACTACACTATTGACAAGTGAGAAGTTACATTTGGAGGGTGGAGGGTGCATTGAACCCCATTCGTAATTCATGGCGCATGTCAGGGGTATCCATAATTTCTGATGGATGGAAAGATCAAAGGAATGGGCCTTTGATCAATGTAATTGCTCAAAAATCCCTAAAGGGGCAATGTTTTTGAAAGCAGTGGATTGTGAGGGGAGGCAAAAAGATGCTCAATTTATTGCTAACATCTTGATTGAAGCAATTGAATTTGTGGGGGCAGAAAATGTTTTCCAGCTCATAACAGACAATTCAACGGTGTGCAGAGCAACGAGCCTAATTGTTGAAGGAAAATATCAACACATCTTTTGGACCCCTTGTGTTGTTCATTCATTGAACCTGATGTTGAGCAAGATGGGGACTCAAATTGAGTGGATGCGACTTATTTTTGAAGAGGCAAAGGAAATACAAGCCTTCATCACAAACCACCACATGTCCCAAGGCATTTACAGGGAATTTGCAAAGTTGGGGCTTCTTAAGGTACCAAAAATGTAAAGTTTAAAATTTAAACTTGTAAAGTTTGTTTCATAAATCTTAGGACTCTAAATTTTAATTTATTGAAATCTTGTCACTTGCAGGTTGCAGAGACTCGTTTTGCCTCTCACATCATAGTCTTGACGAGGCTTATGCAGGTGAAAGAAGCCTTACAATCAATGGTATGTAGTTCTCTTTGGAATCAATGGAGGCAATCCCAGATAGAAAGAGCACAAGCAGTGAAGAGGTTGGTTGTTGATGATGAATGGTGGGATAAGGTGAATTACCTCTTGGCATTTACTAAGCCAATTGTGGGTTTGCTACGTATGTTTGACACTGACAGGCCCAATTTGGGAGAGGGGTATGAGGGAATTGACTCTATGATAGAGAAGATAAGAGTGGTCATCAATGCCAAGGAGCAAGACCCAGATGAAGTCTTTTACAGAGAAGTAAAAGACATATTGACTAAGAGGTGGAACAAGATGACCACTTCATTGCACCTTTTGGCCTATGCAGTGAATCCTAAATATTATTCTGTAGAGTTGATAAATAATCCAGAAAGAACTGCACCAAACAATGACCCAAAAGTCTCCCAAGGGCATAAGAAAGCTCTTAGAAAGCTATTTGTAGATCTTGACATTGCATATATGATTCATGAAGAGTTTTCACATTTTGTGGCATTTGAGGGTTTGGGTGCAGGTAATGCTCCTTCGTCGTCTTTAGAATCAAGATCATTGTTATTTCATATTGGTTTCTTAGATAATTTCATATTTGTTTTAAGATCTGAGAATTTGAAGTTTGAAATTTGGGTGCAGATATTGAGACTATGCGGGACAAGACCAAACTAAGCCCACTTAATTGGTGGAACTTCCATGGTGGAGAAATTCCAAATATCCAAAAATTGGCTGTCAAGATCTTGTCAGAAGTTGCTAGTTCCTCATCAACAGAGAGTAACTAGAGCACACATGGCTTCATCCATTCAATGAAGCGAAACAGATTGAGCTCCAGGAAGGCTGGGGAACTTGTTTATGTCCATTCCAACCTTCGCCTTCTGTCACATAAGAAGGATGAATACAAATTAGGGCCTACCAAACTATGGGATCTAGAACCTGAATTGCCTGACTTGGATATGACATTGAATACCATGTCTCATATGAATCCATTTGATGAGGGAGTACCATCAAGTGGACAGGGTAGCAATGCTCCCGCTTCTACTTCTACTACTATAGGCAATGAAAATGCTAGTGTCGATGTGGGTCTTCGTCACATGGACGAGGACATTTTTTATCATATGTAAATGTAATTTATAATTATGTTTTAAACTTTTGAAGAATGAACATTGAATATGACAGTAGGTTGTCACTCAATTCGTTTTGTAATTTGTATATTTGACTTATGTTGATGACGAGAATTATGTAATATGTTAATATGTAGTTTTGATTTAAAATTTAAATTATGAATGTTAAATTTTAATTATAATATATATATCGTTTCCTTGTTGAATCGTATCCATATTTTTTGAAAAATTGTCGTATCCGTGTCCCCCGCCATTTCCGTATCTGTTTCTGTATTCGTTTCAGTGCAACTTAGCAAATGAGTATACAAGAGAATTTCCTGGTCAAAACCACTAGATCATTTATATACTTTAGATTCCAATTAAACCATGATAAAGTATTGCCAACATATAATCAATATCAACCGAGTCTCACTGCTAAAATAGGTAACAGAGCAACATCAAAATCCACATGTACAAACCATAATATCACCTGGGTCATATACATGCACTGAATCTAAAACCAATCTGAAGATCACTGGAACAACTGTTGCTGCTACATATCATGGGCAATATAACAATCTCTACTCTAGGTCCTAAAAGGAAAATGACTAACTCAGTCATCAAATCTGAGGTCATGAGGCTTAGTCATGGCATAGAACTAGTCAATCTGGATTCTCTGGATCTGCTGAAAGTGGGAGATCATCAACTCTAGCTCATCATCTGCTGATCTCATAGTAAAGGGTTGGCTCAAAGAACTACTTAGTACTGCTTAGGAACAAAGGTAGCCCAGCTACTATATATGAGACAACAAGTACAATCCAGGACCTTTACATTGCCACGACAATAACCTGCGTTTCCTACCTTTATCTTTTCGTATCCAGATCATCTCTTTTGTTTTGTACAAAACAAAACAAAGCACACAAAACACAGCCCAGATGCAAACGGCCTTCGTTCTATCAACATAGGAACATGTCAGGATGTCACCAAGACAATCCTGCATCTACCACTAAGTGAGAACCTTCTAGGTGCACACTCAGTGCATTACGTCTCTCCACATTCAACCTGCAATCTACCAGTAAAGGAGAACCGCCTAGGTGCACCTCTCATGCTTCGTGACTTTATCATCTCAACATGGGAACACACATATATGGATATATATGTAAGGACTAATTACGACCAAACAACCTATTGCATCAAGACCTTTTACGTTCTAGGTCAACCTCAAGGAATTACATCTGAACAACCTACATCCAAGATCTTTTCCCTTTAGATAACACCTTTGGGGCGTATTACATCCTCAGACCCTAGCCATCTTTTTCAGATACACGGATCAAAGATGTTTAGCACTCTATATCCAGGAGACTCTCAGGCTTCACGCGCATATTCTTCAGCCCCCCACCAGACCCGACACCACACAGAGGATCACAACGTTCTTCAGCGGACTCCCCTCAGCCAAGGGCACAAGAGGTCTACCTACTTGGACACTGATCCTGTTTTCAGATCAGTGAGAATCCGTGGATCTCGACCCACGAGACCTCAACAGCAGATTCGTTCCAGGCCTCTACCTGAGAGACGAACTAGGCCCTCCATGCCTCAAAAGCAGCAATGCAGCGGACGGCCCACACCCACCAGCTCTGCTTCGGGCCAGCAGATGCTACTGAACTTTCCTCAGTTCTTTTCTTTCAGCCTCGGATGTTAGGAGTAGTAGACCTTCTTCGGTCTTCTCGACTCCGGGATCTTTCCACCAAAGCTTCTTCGCCCCAGTGCAAAGTTCGAAAGTCGGGGCTGGGGATGGGGCTCTCTCATACTTCAACCCAGCTCATATTGTTCATCTTTTAAAATTTTCTGCATTGTTTTGTTTTAAAAAGAGGGACCGTTTGGTCATCCCGCATAGCACGAACATCATTGTAACCGACAGTCCCATTGACCTACTTTGTGGTCATTAGTTGGACGTTAATAGAATTATCTTATCTTATCTTATCTTATCTAGACAAACCCTAGAGCCAAAGGAGAAAACTATCCAACAATAGCGAACCCAAAAAATTCTTCTACAACCCATAAATAGTTGTCTTCTTCACTTGAGTGAACTTCTCCTTGAGCTTGAGCAAACTTGCTTGGTGTGTGTCTAATGAGGAGGGTGTCTCCTCTATTTATTCTCGAATTCTGGCTGACTTTTTCACTGGGGCAACTTGTCTAACTGCCTAGGCCGACTTCTCTTCTTGGAAGAATTAAAATACAATTTATTCTTATTTTCTTTTGGGGCAAACTCAGCTAGAGAGGATGCCTCATGTAGCTACAAACATAAACATTTTTTTTGTCCATTTAACATGCATGGTAAATTACGAAATAGTAAATAGCATTACACAAGCATTCAGATGTACCGCTCTAAATCTCCTAGTCTCTCGAGAGCTTAATGCAACAAACTTCTTTCTGATCTCAATTTTCAAATTTTGTCAGAAGGTCATTTGACATGATCACAGTAGATTGGGCCTGCTCCCACCTTTCTTAAAGCCTAATCTATCTCATGGCCTCTTTTATTTTAGACAAACACGTTGTCAAAATGGTATGTGGAAGCAATCAAATAAGAGAAATCTAATGGGACTAAAACGGGTAGTCACTGCAAACCAGAGCTGGCACATCGTGAATCCACCATCAATTTTAAATGTAACAAAATGGGGTTTGCTTCAAAATCTAATAGGTGAGATTTCTGAATATTTTTTGACACTATAATTTCACCTTGCAGGAGAACTTCGTATATTTCCCACGGGTGACTACCAATGTCCATAAAGTAGTTGCTTAGGATAAACTAGCAAAAAATGATTATTATGCCAACATTAATGTTTTATTTTGACTTTCAGCTTACATCGATTCGCGATGCTAATTAGGCACCCATGTTTTCACTATGGCCGAAAGGGGATTTGACCCAGTGGTTTAAAAAGAGAATACCAAAATACCAAAACTTGGCCCAGTCAAACTCCTCGCGAGAGCTGGTGGTTAACTGGAGGCAATGGCCAACATGAGGTTAAAAGTTCAAACCCCATGAAATCATTTGGCTTTGCACATATGGTTAATACCGACAATTACCAATACAGGAGATCAAGATTCCAAACGCCACGGAATCATTTGAATTTGTACAGTTTAAATGGGTTGTACGGCCTATCACAAAATTTAGATAGGACGTCATTAATTTAGGTAATCAAGATTCCAAACCCCACAGAATAGCTTGCATTTGTACATTTTAAATAAGTTGTACGGCCTATTACGAGGCTGTGAACTACGCGGGAAAAAAATAGCTCAACAAAACCAAACAATTAAATCAGTATAAAATATTAAAAACCTGGTTCATATAGAATAGTTGAATAACACCCCATCTGCTAACATACATGAACAACACTGACTTGATTGGATAGTATCCCCTGAGGATAATAGTATGCAATTTATCCAATGCCGAACCCGCTTTCATGTTTGGAAAAGGCTGTACATGGGATCCATTGCATGATATTATTTTTGGGGTTTCCGGTTTGCATAATCAATACCCTTCATTCCAGCATTCCAGTATACGTGACATAAGTACTACAATCATTCCAGAGTCCTTTTTTCCTTTGAACTAAGATGATCTATCTCAAATCCTAAAGCTAAAGATGTTACCTCGGCAGATTGCCATCCTTCCATGAACTCGTAGCTATGCGACATCCTTCTCCACTGCTTTTTGCACCCATAAATATCCATGAACTCTGTCTTCAAAGATGGATTATAGTTATTTAGTTGTTTTTTTTTTTTTCAAATAGGAAAAAACCATTTTCCTGCTATTCCATTAGAATCATGGAAAATATTCCAATACAAGTGTGCAACAATGCAGTATCCCAATACTGTGCAGCAATATACTAAGTATACAGAAAATATCCTAACTTCTTTCTACATGTTCATAGTCCATACATAACCGATGATGTAGTATAAGTAGTAGTTATTTAGTTGTTTTTTTATTTGTGTTTGTTTTATTGTTAAGGTGTGTCTCGATGCGATAATCAGATGTAATTTTACTCCAGAGACGGACCGCATAATTTTAAAAATATATGATTTTATATTTTATTTCTTTTATTATTATAGTTATTTAAATTAACATTGTGAGTGAATATTATAGAATAAAATTAAGTGTCATCATTTATGTCACATTACTAGTTATTAAATGTAAATTGAGTTTTATTATATATAATTGTTTACTTCGAATTTGAAACTACGTTTATGTAATAAATTTGTCTCATAAATATATTTTTCTCATCTTCTTACAATCTATGAAGATGATCATTTGTTGTCCACCCCAAATTATAAAATATAAACACCTATCAATGTAATTATATAAATATTTCATTTAAAATATTAATTTATATAAAAGATTCTAGATTTCAACTCTTTCACTGAATTGGTTTCTAAATTAGACTATGTGAATTTATACATGTCCATTACATAGTTGGCCAAATAAATTTGCACAAAATCTATTCCAAAAACTAACTCAACCATTAATTTTTATATTGAATATTGAATATATATATATATATATATATATGAAAAAAAAACAACAATGTCTTTACATTTAAAAATGTATAAATAATTTATCATAAATTTTATTGATAGCACTTCTAATGTATACTTAAAAACATCCTCGGATGAGGGTGAGAGTTGGGGGGCAGCACGTGAAGGCCATGCACGAATTGGCCTGGCAACTAAACACCTGGGCATTCGACATGCTGGTGAAGTTAATAAGGAGGCCTCTTGACTTTGCACCTCCTGTAATGGCAAATAATTTGATGGCCTTTCGCGAGGAGAAGGGAATGGAGATTAGTATTGTCTTAATTTGATTTAATGTGATGCTACGATAGCATGTTCGTGTGAATTTGGGGTTTTGTGAGCAACTTGAGGTTCAAATGGCTATGTGGTTCTGGCTCTTTGTTATTTTGTAGTCTCCTCAGGCGTTGGTGGGGTCTTACGAGGTGGAGAAGTGTGGAGTAGGAACCATGTCTCTGCGTCAACGTGGCACACCAAGACGTGGAGGTGGTGATCGCGATGCTTCAAGTCGCAGAGTATTTGGCCTGTATGGGGGCGATTGGTATGTGGATTATGTTTTGATTCTTGTTCACTGCCTCATAAACAATTGGGAAGCCAACATTGTTGCACAGCAACTAGCCTCTGCCCGCTCATCTAGGAAGATTAATCACTATTGAGTGGTTAAAAATATGGTGGCCCTCTTGATGGAGGACATTCAAGCCAAATTGAGAAGCTTCAAGGAAATAGTTATGGACATACGTCTAAGCATGGAGCAGACTGTTGATGGTCTAAATAGTCTGAACAGCCTCGATGAAAGCTTCAATTTCTGTTTGGGAGGCATTTCGAGGCTGTCAAGGTAGCGGCTCAAGGATTGTCTGATGGGAACTTGATGGGAGGAGCATCTTAGAGTGTGTCTCTTAATGCCTATGATCTGGCAGCGCAAGGAGTCAAGCTCCCAGACCAAGTCCCTGGTAGCAAACTAGAGAATCCAGCATCCTTTAAACCTAGCCTCCTCTCTATTAAGAAGTTGTGATGCTCAGATTAGGACAACCTGGTTCTGCAACGTAAGTGGGCGTCTCTCCGGATCAAGCAGCTTGACGCGATATTCCTAGATATGGAGATGGAGGGCTACCCAATCATTGAGAAACATGAGGACTCCCCTCATGGTGCACATTCGAGCTAAGCGTTGTTTTGTTGTTTCGACTACTCCCTGTGCCATTCATTTTTTTGGTTTTTTGTTTTAGAGGCCTACTACATAGTGTTGAATATTGGTCAATACTAAGGGGGGGGCTGAATCAGTATTGTAACTTTTATCAATTTAATACCAATTTTAATTTACTCATTAAAACACATAATCAACAAGAACACGCAGAACACAAATTTATCGTGGAAGCCCAATTGGGTAAACCACAAATACTTCATATTACTGCAAAATTGTTATTTACAAATAGTTTTTCCCTGTTGATACAGACAAGGATGGTATTACACCCTATATACAAACAACTACTGGAAGGAGGCTACAACCCCCTGCAGGCCTGTTGCCTACCCTAGCGCCACCCTACCACCCTAATATGTTTTAAGTAATCTTCTAGATTCATGTACCCTTCAATCTCTGTCACACTCACTAGTGTCTGCTTCTTCTTCTATGATTTGGACCCTAAAGACCCTTCTCTCACACATCCCTTTGTGTATAAATACCTTTATGTTTCCTACGGAGGCATTTCTTCACCATTACGTCATTTCATTCTTTGATCATGCCTCTTCATGAGAACTCAAATCTTCATTCTATTTATGAGTCGTAGAGTCATCTACTTCCATCATGATTCTTCAAAACAACTAAAACAATTCCCTGTTAATCGATTTACAGTTTATTCTTCCAGTCGTGTTCTTTCGCAATCTCTATTTCCGCAATCATCATGAGTCGTTGATCTCATTTCAGGCTTTTTCCTGACTGTAGATCTAAGATAATAAAAAAAAAAACAGATAGTAGATATGTGAATTTTTCCAAATATCATTCCATGATTTCTGCTTTCCGCACCAATCATTCTGCACCGTTGATCTCTTTGAGCTCTCTGTGACCCTTGATATGAGGTGGAAATCAGATATCAAATATGTGACTTTTTCCAAATATCATTCCATGATTTTCGCTTTCCGCACCATCAATCTCATTCGAGTGCTATCCTGGTCGTTGATCTTCCAGATTGCGCATTGCAAGTTTGTGACCTTTTCAACGTGTCATTTTCGAGATTTATGCTTTCTGCACCAATCTTTTTGCATCGTCGATCTTATGCGGATGTTTTCCGGACCGTCGATCTTCCGAATTTCAAGTAGCGGAACTGTGACATTTCCCAAAGTCTTTCCATGATTCTCCACCTTTCGCTTTCCACCTTCTGCGTTTCGTTGGCGGACTTCGAGTTGCGGAAACCCATATTATTCTAGACCTTGATTTCTCATTTTCTACTCTCCACCTTTCACTTTTATTCTGAACCATTGATTCACTTGTGGGTTCACTCCTAATCGTTAATCTACGATCTAATGTGGATTGCGAATCCTCACTTTTCTTTGTGCATAAATCATTCATCACCGTAGATTTCCTCACGGATTAAATCCTAACCATTGATCTACGATCAAATGTGGATTTGTGGATCTTCCCTTTTCTTTGTGCGGAAATCATTCCCCACCGTAGATTTCCTTGCATATTCAATCCTAACCGTCCAAATTTTCATTTTAAATGGAATTTCGCTCCCATCAAAATGTTAACTAGCTTACTAGTTAAATCAGTGAAATCCCTTGAGGGTCGTCGGATCAACGGTGGACTCCAAATGTGTTAAACTGTATTTGATGGAAATTTCGCACCCATCAGAATTTGTTAACCACATGTCACTTTACCCAATGAAATGTCTTTACCGTCGTCGAATCAGGATCCCCATCAATCAACGGTGGACTTCAAATAAGATGAAGCAAATTTCATAGAAATTTCACGCACATCAAAACTTTCTTAGACCACGCAAATTCTCCTAGCTAAATCGTTGATGGTTGTTGATCTGTTTCAATGATCAACCTTATCCGTCGATCTCGATCCTATTCCCAGTGATTCTGATTCCAGGTAGGAGATGCAGATCTAATTGACTCACTAACCCGATTCTGTCAGCAAGTAAATCGTCCAATATGTCGTCCACGTTGTCTGACGGATCTCAAACCCTTTACAATTTCGTTTATTCCACAACCAAGCAAAACATTAACAGGATTGCTAGTTAAATCAACGGAATCCTTAAGGACCATCAAATCAGTGTCTCCACCAGATCAAGGATGGAATTCAAATATGATGAAACAAATTTCATAAAAATTATGCGCACATCAAAAATTTTCCAAACCGCGCAACTCCACCCAGCGGAATCGTTGTGTGCCGTCGATTTAATTTGACGCTCGATCTAGACCGTTGATCTCGATCTCATATCCCAGCAATCATCTCTGATTTCACAAGCTCGACGCTTCTTTATCTTTCGTGTATTTTATCTAACAGAATCCTCCTTCATCCATTGATACTCTCCACCTCTAATCTCCACCGTACGATCTCTAGTCATATGTGTAATTGGTTTAGGCTTAATTCAGGTACTACTTATAATTGTGAAATCCCCTTTCAACCATTGATCTTTCCAAGATGCAGATCTTTAACTGTGTGATTGAATTGATCAATGGAATGATCAATTCCTTTCCGCAACGCTCTACGCACAAACAATTTTGATCCTCTATACTTATATCTGATTTCGAAATACACACATACACATAAAGAGATTCAAATCAATACTTTTGGTGATTGAAACAAAGGTATAAATACTTAAAAATACTTGTAAGAGTAAACTCTGTTCTTCATTCAACTTAACCAAAGGTACAATTTTCTCACACACAGTCTCTGCACTCTCCACTCCACACTCTCTCTTCACTCATATACTCATGCCTCTATCTTTTACATTCAATGATAATCCATGTAATGGATCCTTTGTCTTTTACTGATTTCATCCTGCTACCATGTCTATTGGTTATTCCTTTGTCATTCATGAACTCCTTTGACATCAATGACAACTATATTCTCAACAATCTCCCCCTTTGGCATTGATGGCAGCATCTAAACATTCTCCCCCTTTGACAACAATGACAAAGGATAACATGTATTGTTGTACCCATTTTGATATAGGATTTATTGTCTTCTTCTTTCTGACAACTTCCCCTGTCATCATATCTCCCCTTTGTTAACTGGACTTGGTACTAACCAATGTATTATAATTTATCTTAATATTTCCTTTCTTGTAATTTGTTCTTGAATGATAACTTGAATGATAGATCCATGGACTCCTCCTGTCACTGTACTTCCTCTCCTTTGTCAACATTTTTGTGACCGAGTTTACACTCAACATTACATTGTTCCTTTTTTTTAACTGTATTATGTAACTTGCTCTTCTTAAGAAGTCTTCACATAATCATTGGTCTAAGATAACAACATGCTTTTCTACAAGTTTGAGAGAAAAATTTAGAAAGAACTTCCTTAAACTGATAAATGTTTTTTTAAAATACCCATTGTTCCTTCACAATCTTCAATGTTATTTTTACTCATTCTGGCACTTTTCAATAGACCGAATTTTTTATTTTTCAGATCAGACTTGAGGTTTCTTCCACTGTCAACATTTTTTATGTGTCATGACTTCAAATTCTAAGTGAACATAAAATCTTTATCTTATATTTGATTGCAGACGTCATGGTCTTCATGAATCACACATTTTGTTGTTCTCATGTTACTTCACATGTCTTACACTTTCTCTATGTCAACCATACACCAATCTTTATCATTTAACCTTGATCATCTATTGTCTTTGATGAAGATAGCTTTCATCATACTTCAACATAAGATACCAATTGAAATTTTATGACTTTATCTCCCTTTGAGTATATGATCCCTCCGAATGTTATTTTCAAGGTTTTCTTTAAATCATGAGAGATATTTAGAAAAGAATCCCATAATCATCACTATATCCTTCTTCATCTCCTTCATCTTCATCTTCATCAGTGTATTATTTTACATCTCTAGCTTGATTTTCCTTATAATGGATGTCATTCTTATTTATGGCACTATTATGCTCATCATCATCTTTGGAGACCTCACTGATGTTTGAAATTTGTATTTCTTCTAAGTTCTCGTAATCTGACTTTTTCCTCCATATCTTCCCACGAGGTATCTTGCTTACTTGTCCTTTATCATCTTATGTGTTTGTGTCTCGTTTCCTTCTCAAACTTTGAACTTTTCCCTTGGTTCTATAGTTAGTAGCTTTGTGACCAAACTTATGACAACAATGACAATATCCATAGAATTTTCCTTTATGTTTGAGGAATCTTTGATCCTCTTGCTTCACAACTTCCATATTCTTCCATTGTTTCTGAGCTTCTACTGAAACACTCTTCCTTAGTTTACATTCTCTATCCATATGTCCAAAGTTATTACATTTGTAACACTCTATATCATATATTTGAAGAGGTCTAAATCGTTATGATTTCTTCCTTTTGTTTTACTAGGCGTATCCTTCTTATATTCATAAACATTTCCATAAGCTCTGCATTTTAGGGCTTTATGACCAAAATTATTACAAGAATAACAATGACCCAAAAAGATCTGTTGATATCTATTTGTCATTGGTCTCTTAGACACCTCATTAGTTCTGTCTTTGTCATGAAAGGATGCGACATATTTCTTACTTTCTTCCCTTTTAACATGACTCTTTAGTGCATCATAGCTTCTTTCATTTCCACCTTGGTTTGTGACAGAGGAATATTATGGCTCCTTTACTTTGTCACATCCTAGACCATTTTTATCATTTGATGGTCTTTGGCTACTTAAGATATCATCTAAGATCCTTGAGTTGTTCTCAAACTTTGATTTGATATATTTTTCATCAACCCCTTTTCTAAGTTGAATAATCTCTTTTTCAAGTTTTTTAGAGTCTTGGATTCTCTCCTCGAGGAGAACTACTAGATCTTCTTCGGTCTTCTTGGCCTCTTGAAGCTGGTTCTTCAAGTCCATAATAATTTGATTTGTTTCTTCTTGGTACTTTGACAATTTCTCTTTCAAAACTTTGTTTATTTTCCTACATTTTTCAATTTCATCAACAACAACCATGTAGTGAGCTTCTATGTCCACACCCATGGTCTTATCTTTATGACAACAAGATTCTTCATGACCACTCTCCTCTTGTTTTGGGTAAGGACACTTATTAGAAAAATGTCTAATTCTTCCACAATTAAAACATTTCAAGGGTAGGTTTCCTTTGTATTTCCCAGTACCTCTCTCAAGTTTACTGATGAAAAGAGCTTCTTCATCATCTAGGTTCTCTAATTGGCTCTTGGATAGGGCTTTAAATGCTGCCTCTTTTCTTGAGGGTTCATTATGTCACGTCCTCATTTCATATGCAGTGAAGATCCCATGTAGTTCATCTACTGTCATGTCATAAAGGTCATCCCGTTCTTATAGAGTGGACACTTTTGAGTCATACTTCATTGGCAATGTTCTTATTACCTTGCTCACCACTTCTCTTTCTTTTAATTTTCCTCTAAGACATCTAATAGTATTTACAACCTCATATACTCTTAAAATGTATTCCCCAATATTTTCCTCTTCTTTCATTTTAAGACTCTCAAACTACCCTTTATATGTCTGAAGCTTGGATTCTTTGACTTTAGATGCTCCTTCATAGATCATTTTTAACTTATCCCAAGCTTGTTTGGTAGTCTTGCATCACATAACTTTTGTAAATACAAAGTTTGTCAATCCACTCAATATTGCATTCAGGACTTTGGCATTACCTTCATATTGGCCTAATTCCTCTGGGTCTATATGTGCTTGGTCATATATTTTATACTCCTTCTCAGGGACATCAGATGGCACTTCATTCTCACACTCCAGTATGCATCATTTTCTCCTATGAATAATGGAGGTTTGTTGGTGGCTAAACCTTCTTGTTGATCCATAGTGATTTTTAAATAGGATCTTCCTTCTAGTGGTTAAACTGTGGTGAAGGAACCTGCTCTGATACCAATTGTTGAAATATTGGTCAATATTGAGAGGGGGGTGAATCAGTATTGTAACTTTTATCAATTTAATACCACTTTTAATTTACTCATTAAAACACATAATCAACAAGAACACACATAACACAACTTTATTGTGGAAGCCCAACTGGGTAAACCACCAATTCTTCCTATTACTGCAAAATTGTTATTTACAAATAGTTTTTTCCTACTGCTACAGACAATGATGGTATTACACCCTATTTACCAGCAACTACTGGAAGGAGGCTACAACCCCCTTTTTTGTCATCTACAACTGACAGGATGCTACTACACCCTATTTACCAGCTTTTGTTGGAAGGAGACTACACCCCCATGCAGGCTTGTTGCCTGCCCTAGCGCCACCCTACCACCCTAATATGTTTTTAGTAATATTCCATATTCCTTTACCCTTCAATCTCTCTCACACTCACTGGTCTCTGCTTCTTCTTCTATGATCTGGATCCCATAGACCCTTCTCTCACTCATCCCTCTGTGTATAAATACCTTTACGTTCCCTGCAGACACATCTCTTCACCATTGCGTCATTTGTTTCTTCAATCATGCCTCTTCATTAGAACTCAATTCCTCATTCTATTTCTGAGTCGTAGAGTCATCTACCTCCGTCGTGATTCTTCAAAACAACTAAAACAATTCCATGTTAATCGATTGACAGTTTATTCTTCCAGTCGTGTTCTTCCGCAATCATCCTGATCCGTTGATCTCATTTCGGGATTTTTCCTGACCGTAAATATGAGATAAAAATCAGATAGTAGACGCGAGTTTTTCCAAATATCATTCCACGATTTGCGCTTTCCACACCAATCATTCTGCACCATTGATCTTTTTTGAGCTCTCTGTGACCGTTGATTTGAGATGGAAATCAGATATCGGATATGTGACTTTTTCTAGATATCATTCCATGATTTTTCGCTTTTCGCACCAATCATTCCGCACTGTCGATCTCATTCGAGTGCTATCTTGGTCGTTGACCTTTCGGATTGTATATTGCGTGTTTGTGACCTTTTCAACATGTCATTTTGAGATTTTTGCTTTTTGCACCGTCGATCTTATGCGAATGTTTTCCAGACCGTCGATCTTCCGGATTTCGGGTAGCAGAACTGTGACATTTCCCAAAGTATTTTTCACGATTCTTCGCCTTCCGCATTCCGCTGGAGGACTTCGGGTTACGGAAACCCATATTATTCTAAACCTTGATTTCTCGTTTTTCGCTCTCCGCCTTCCGCTTTTCTTCTGAACCATTGATTCACTTGCGGGTTCACTCCTAGTCGTCGATCTATGATCTAATGTGGATTTCGGATCCTCACTTTTCTTTGTGCGGAAACATTCACCACCGTACATTTCCTCACGGATTAAATCCTAACCGTTGGTCTACGATCAAATGTGGATTTGTGGATCTTTCCTTTTCTTTGTTCAAAAATCATTCCCCACCGTAGATTTCCTTGTGGATTCAATCCCGACCATCCAAGTTTCCATTGTAAATGGAATTTCGCTCCAATCATAACATTAACTAGCTTACTAGTTAAATCAACAAAATCCCTTGAAGGTCGTCGGATCTGGATATGGTCGGATCAACGGTGGACTCCAAATGTATTATACTGTATTTGCTGGAAATTCTGCACCCATTAGAATTTGTTAACCTCTTGTCACTTTACCCAGCTAAATGTCTTTACCGCCATCGGATCAAGACCCCATCAATCAACGATGGACTTCAAATAAGATGAAGCAAATTTCATAGAAATTTCGCACACATCAAAACTTTCTTAAACTGTGCAACTTCTCACAGCGAAATTGTTGACGGGCGTTGATCTGTTTCAATTATTAACCTTATCCATTGATCTCAATCCTATTCCCAATGATTTTGATGCCGGGTAGGAGATGCAGATCTAATCGGCTCACTAACCCGACTCAGTCAACAAGCAAATTGCCCAATCTATCGTCCACATTGTCCGACGGATCTCAAACTCTTTACAATTTAGTTTATTCCGCAGTCAAGCAAAACATTAACATGCTTGCTAGTTAAATCAGCAAAATCCTTAAGGACCGTTAGATCTGTGTCCCCATCATATCAATGATGGACTTCAAATATGATGAAGCAGATTTCATAAAAATTCCGTGCACATCAAAATTTTTCAATTCGTGCAACTCCACCCAGCGGAATTGATGTGCGTTGTCAATTTAATTTGACGATTGATCTAGACCGTTGATCTCGATCTCATATCCTAGCGATCATCTCTGATTTCGCAAGCTTGACCCTTCCTTATCTTCCACGTAATTTATCTATCGGAATCCTCCTTCAATCGTCAATACTGTCCACCTCTAATCTCCATCGTATGATCTCTAGTCGTATGTGCAATTGGTTTAGGCTTAATTTAGGTACTACTTCTAATTGTGAAATCCCTTTTCAACCGTTGATCTTTCCAAGATGCAGATCTTTAACTCTGTGATTGAATTGATCAGTTGAATGATCAATTCCTTTCCGCAACGCTTTATGCACAGACAATTTCGATCTTCTATACTTATATCAGATTTCGAAATACACACATACACATAGAGAGATTCAAATGAATACTTCTGGTGATTGAAACGACGGTATAAATACCTAAAAATAATTGTAGAGTAAACTCTGTTCTTCATTCAACTTAAACAGAGGTACAATTTTCTCACACACAGTCTCTGCACTCTCCACTTTACACTCTCTCTTCACTCATATACTCATGCATTTATCTTTTACATTCAATGATAAGCCATGTAATGGATCCTTTGTCTTTTACTGATTTCATCCTGCTACCATGTCTATTGGTTATTCCTTTGTCATTCATGAACTCCTTTGACATTAATGACAACTATATTCTCAATACATAGTATGCCCTATTGCTTGTTAATGGCTAGTCAAAACGTGATGGTCTCAAACTATTATTCTTCATGGTTTCCCTATGTTGAGCAAGCCTTGTTTTTTGAGAACAACAGTCATGTTAGTATTTTTGAGCACCTAGAGTGATGGTTTTACTATCTCATCCCACCTTAAGGAACTGCAAATAAAAAGTATTTGTAATTTGTACATTTTGCTTTATATATAATAGAATTGCTACAACTTTACAAAAAAATTAATACTTAAAAACATAAATTACACAAATATTTCATAAATATACTTTATAACCATTTTTTTATTCAAACATGATACGTTGTTCTCATCAGTATTATAATACTCAAATTTAAAATTTTAAACCATCTGAAAAATGGGAAATACAAAATTTTTACATTATTATACCTCTAGATAAAATGTAAGATAGGGCATTATTATGCCTCTGCATCTAATTGACTAGTATAGTATACTTATTAGCCATCACTCCAAATATTATTTAACAATATATCACATTATTTAATAAGATTGGAATCATTGAATTTGGATTTGGATTTAGAGTTTATTAATAATTATTTAATAATAGTAATTATGTTTGAAATGTGTATGTAGGGCATTTGTTATACCCAAATCCTGTCACCACCATGTGATAAGACCTTTGACTTACATGTTTGCCCTTAATCCCAGCACTTAGAGTGGAAACCCCATGTTGTTTGTCAATTCTACATGAAAATACTCAGCACCACGCTTTCCCTGTGAACCATGAGCGGTACCTTGCTTGCACCACCTGCATCTTGTTTACCATAAGCGGTGCCATCACCTGTGACCTTTAGTCCATAAGCGTTTCTTATCTAAACCGCTTTGTTATAAGAGGAGAAAAGCGATACCCTGGGTAAAATGGGAAAAAGAGAAGTTTCCGGAGGCTTTTAGATCATGAGCCTCATGTCCTCCCTTATCCCTATCATTGTGGGTCAGTTGAGCTCGAGATCCCCCATCATAGGATCTTAGAGGCCACCTCATCCACAAATCTCTCAACCATTCCTATCCATTGAGCCTTATAAATACAAGCTCATGTCCATGGTTTAGGGGGAGAACTATAGAGGTATTGTTATGCTGTTGGATTGATCACTTGGCCCAAGCCATTGGAGAGCATAGAGAGCAAAGTTGGAGCTTATGGGAATGAAGTGTTTGTCTCATGGAGATGCATGTCGACACTGAGGCTTGATTGGTTGTAAACTTCTCCATACATGTTAATGCAAAGCTGATTTCCATCCCACATTATTGTTGTTTTGATTTCGCATGTACATGTTGTTAGATTCCTTAGTCACTAACATGGATAAGTAGATGATTTTCTGGTAGCTTTGATGTGTTTGCGTGTTTGATCTATTTGCAGGTACATAGGTTCACTATCGAAGCAACATTCTAGGTGTCTACGACATCTAGGGAAGGTCTTCATCCTTTGTCGTTCACTCATTTGTTCTGGATCTGAACCATTCAGACCAGAGGAACAGCTCCTGTCCGTAGAAGGTGAAATATTTCTAGTTACAAATCTGGCGACTCCGCTGGGGATTGATACGTATATCAATTGATCTGATCTTCCTCAGTTCTTGAACTCTTATTCGAATCCAGGCTCCATCTCCAACTCTCTTCAGTCAGATCTACTATCTGACTCAGTGAATTTTGGTTTGAAATTTTTAGATCTCTTCAGATCTGAAGTATTTTGACTTTTTATGCTTTTTGTTTACTCTCAATCTATCAGTTTTTACCTTGATATGATCTTCTTCTAACTTGATCTGTCGTTCTCCTTTATGTTTTGGATCTATACAGGGAACCGCTCTTATGCTGTTGGCGAGAAGCAGTTCCACCGTCTGAACCCTATTAGCAGCACGCGGTGCCACCACCTGAGTCCTGTTATCCAAAAGCGGTACTCGGCCAGAACCGCTCTGTCAAGACCCCTCCAACGCGGTGCCAGGTAGGCCTTATTCCAAGACCACTTTTTTCTCATTTTTTGTAAAAAAATTAAGTTGATTTGCTTTCAGCCCTGCACTATCAGTCTTGTGTGTTATAATCTGATGCTTATGGTTTGAAATTTTGTGGTAAAAGATTGTTTGATTGAAGAATCCAAAAGCTAGATTAGGCTTGTTGATTGCCCATTTTCTTCTATGCTTGTTGGTTGTCTTTGTGAAATGATTTCTTTTTCGAAAGCTTAGGTGTTAGAGAGCTCTCTTTTATTTCTGTTATATAGACTGAAAGAAAAACATTTAATTAGCATCTTGATTTCATTTTTTGTTCCCATAGAAGACTTTTTTTTTGCTTGCTTAAAAAAGAAATTTTTTGACTGAGATTAGGTCATTATCATTAGTGAGCATAAGACATTGGATCTATGATTAGCCTCATAAGCTTTCAGGTTCCCTATGTTCTTTTGTCTCTTTTGCATTTATACTATCTCATCAAAATAAAAAATATTATAGCTTTAGGTTAGATCTATATATGCTTTAAGAAAAATCGAAAAATAGAGTGCATATGCATATTGTGTGCTGCTTGTTTTTCTTTTAAGAAAAGAGACTCCTTCCCTTTTGATTGCTTTTAGAAGAGAGAAATGAGTTTGGAAAGTGACGCTTGTCTTTGATTTTGTGTTCAAGATTGTTGTTTGAAAATATTTTTGGTTTTGAAGCAAAAGAAAATACTCTCTTTCCCTCCCGTAGGTAGGCATACTGAACGGTAAAGTGAAATATTTACATATGCATATTGCATGGTTTTACTTTTCTGTCAAAAATCCATGCATTCACCTAACCGTCCACTTTAAAATTAACGGTAGTTATAGGTTAAATTTTACATAGCAATTTGAGTGATAGGTTAGAGACGTGTCCAAGCGTCGTTAAGCGTAGGAGTTGTCGTTACTCGTCCGCATTACATCCCGGGACTCGCGCGGTTCTTCCACATATCGTCAGTATATCGAACAACCTTTCATGTACCCTTGACGTATATAGAAATGTACTTCACGTACTCGATTGTATATCAGAAGGCCCCTTGTGTACGGTTATACATTAGACATCACTACTGTCGATTTGAGCTCCCACGTACCTTGCGTATATCAGGAGACCCCACTAGGATACCATATCCATCTTAAGAAAGCCCTTTGGTCGTCTTGCTTGGAGCCATACACCAAAAACAACATTCGGGGAGATTACCACACACGTACCCTTGAGGTATATCGCGAGTGGCACCTTCTTGACAATCCTAGTGAGAGACATGACTATCTGAACCCCTCCTGTCATTTTAAGTTTACTTGTTTGACCTATAGCTTGAGTAGGGAAATTTTTGGTGTGTTTTCTAGTTTTTGAAACCCTAGGTTAGATAGGAGCTGTACAAACTGGCTTAGCTAAGACAGTCCAGAAGAGTACGGGGCTTGCCACCCGATTTTCTTCCTGTTTCAGGAGAAAATCCAATGGAAGCTATCGACCAAGGAGCTGCTACCACCTCCTAAGTGGGAGATAATGTGGTTGTAGAAAGCGGAGGACCATATCCTTCACACTCGCCTCCCTTGGTCCAGCAACCTTCTCGGGGTAATAATTCATTCCATTCTCCCACAGAAGGTCATGTTGATGATATTACCCGTCTGAATTATGGTCCCAATGCTCCATTTTGGGATACCTCTATAGGATAGGCCATTGCCTCATTTGGCACCCGTTTAAACTTTTCTGAAGAAGTTTCTCCAGATGAAGAAGAACATAGACAATACCACGCAACCATTCTCCATGCACAGGAGATTGAAAGGAAAATAGATGGCATATTGGGCACACCACCATCACATTCCACAGTTGTTCCTGTGGGATATCATTCACTTGTCGATTCTATGAGACCCATTGAACCGATTATAGATCGCACAGTAACTCCACACAACCCAGGTCAAACTACCAACCCCACCACCTCCCATATTATGTATGTTCCTAGCATGACCTACGTTATCTGGCACCAAAATTGTATCTAGTCAAGGACAAACCCCTAGTATAGAGCAATCTACAGTTTATGTCCCTCCCACCCACACTAACATGGTTAATCCCCCATCTAGTTCAGGTCAGCCCTTGGGGGCACAACTTGTAACCAGTTAAACCTCTTGGGGTTATGGTTATATAGCAAATCAAATACCTATAGGAAACATTAATTATCCACCCAATCCTACAGGAATGCCTTATGCTAGAATTATGTATTCTAGTAATACTTTCACGCCATGGGGGCAACCTAATTGGTCCTACATGCCAACTATGGGGGGGATACCCATACGTACTATTGGTGGTGTCGGAGGACCGCCTTATGGAGGTCCTCCCCCTCGAGGGCCTAATGGTCCTGGAGGGCCTGGTGGCTTTCCTCCTTATGGTCCTAATGGTCCTAGTGGTCTTGTGGGGCCTGGTGGCTTTCCCCCTAATGGCCCTGGAGGGTCTGGTGGCCCTCCTCCTAGTAGTTCCAGAGGCTTTGAAGGTTTACCTCCTAGAGGCCCTGGAGGGTCCGGTGGTCCGCCTCCTTGTGGTCCTGGTGGTCTCGGAGGCCCTGGTGGCCCTTGTCAAAACCCCAAAATTTCCAAAAAATTTAAAATTTTCAAAATACAGATAAATTTCATAAATGCAGTCAACTAATTAATTAATTAGTTAAATGTTAATGAATTCATTATCTGAATTATTTATTTGATTATGTTCTCCTTACATAACAATTTCTTTTTCAGTTTACTGACTTGTTTTTCTTTGCGACCACAAGGTGGAACTGTCATGAAATTCTGGGCTTACTTAGCTTTCGAGCTAACGCAAAAAAGTTTTCCTGCTCTTACAGACTTACAGGTAAGAAGTTCGGGTGCTGCTTGTCAAAATTCTAAAGCATTCAATTATAAGTTCGTCGCACAATAGTAGCTCAGTAAAAGAATATAAATGCTAAACAATTTCCAAAGCTTATTGAGGTAAAATCATTAAACTGTCCTTCTTTTTAAGACTCTAAGAAATGAGATTCAGTTTTATCAGTAATGACTACAGCTGCCTTATTTCTAGTAGATGTAAATTTATAGTTCCTAAAGCTTACTGAACTATTCGATGTCTATCATAATCGTCAAGTGTAAAAATGCCTTAAATGTTTCTTTACAAGCAGTTTTAATAATGACAGAGTTTTTAAGTCATCAAAAGGTTACTTAAAGTCAAATTTGATAGTTACTAAAATGCTTAACGCTTTTGTCTATCAACTTAAGGGTTTACATGACAAATACCCCATAACACAACTAGAGCTATTCTCATAAGATGGATATCTTATCGTGAACAGGTTTTATACAATTCCTCTCATTGATGTAAAAGGGACATGTCCTTAATGGACTATAATCACTGAAAGAATGCATATCATAATAGTTTTATGGCCTAACTTTTATGTTGGTGTATCTTTTGTTAAAGAGATTTGTGGCTTAACCCTTGTCATGCTACAATTTATTGGTTAAAGAACATTTATTTTAAGCAATGCTTTCACTAAAATAAACGTTATTACTTTCTTTTGTATTTTATTACCAACTTTACTATTTTAATAAATACAAACAAGGCCATTGAGGTTACCATTAACAATAGGATATTTGCCATAGTTTAATTCTTTAAACCTCCTTTTTTTTTTTTCAATGTGGTTCACGCGCCGGCTTGACCGACGGGCTACATCCACGGAATAATTTCTGGCAGACCCACCCGAAGGGGCCTCACACCCGCGGCCACTGCGTGCCTAACCCCAAGAGAGTCGATGAGAATGGATCCCGCGACCTCACATGCTGGGATGCCTAACTACAAGTACTCAACCGATTGAGCTAACTCTTGGGGCTACTTTAAACCTCCTTTATAATGACAAATAATATACTTTTATGTTAAGGTTCTAGATGTTGGTTGAGCGAATCCTTGTTATAAACAATATTCTTACTAAAAGTAAATGTTATTAACTCCTTTTATAACAATGTTACAAATCTTTATTATTATCAAAATTGTAACTGTTTGATGTAAGAATAATTACATAGCCTAGATAGAGAGGTCATGAAAAAGACCACTTCATGATGTACATAGGATTAAACTTGACTTAAGTTTATAGATACCATAATTTATAAAGTAAAGGGGTCGTCATATTCCCCACGACCTTGATGATGGCAATGGCAAAGTGTTTAAGGTAATGATTCTTATGTTTTTCCATACTACGTATGAACAGGTTGACTTCGGCTAGGATTATAATAGAACTTTTGATACATCAATTCGAATGATTGGCAAGGGAGTCCTTCTTGTGAATACTCGTTGCAACTATAGACAAAAACCCACTGCATGCAAAAATTTAGATGATGTACGTGGCATCACTACGGCCAAGTGATACGTGAATAAAGGACTCTCCCTTTCGAACCCTAAGCTCATTGTTTCAGCGTGGTTTTCGGCCTCCTAGTGCTCTGCGCTGTGCTCCTGTCTGCACTGTCGCTTACCTTGTTTGCCGGTAGTTTCCCTTCTTGTTGTTTCTCCTTGTGAGCTCGTCCTGATTGCTTAATGGAGAGGCACTGTCACGAAACTGTTGGTCTGCTTGGTATAGGACAGTGATACTTCCCTAGGGTTTCTCCATCGCAGCTCACTCAGTTTGGAGTCCATTAGTCTGTATTGTCCTTCCTTTCTTTAGCTCGGTGATGACAGTCAATGTCTTGCTTAACCATATTAGCCGGTGTTTAGGGTTTGCAGCATTTATTGTTTTGTGTTGAGAGTGGTTGCGACCCAAGCATATTTACCGGCTGAACTTGTTGTTCCTATCCTCCATCGCTGTAGGTATTTGCTGAGTTAGAAATCCCTCCTGTCTCGCAACAGATAAAGCATTTCATCCTCCTCACGCTGGTGGTTACTTTACTGCTCGTGGGTGGTCGTGCTTCGGTAATATTTTGCCTAGGTCTTTTTTTTGGGTTAGTTGTCATTTATTGAGCCACCTGCTTTGATCCCACTTTCTTGGGGGATCATGACCCCAAATACAGGGAAGTTGCCACATGCAACCTAGGAAGTGTTTGAGGATGCTGCCACTTGTCTTTTGCTCTCCACCTAGTTCCTTCCACCAGTTTGACCAGTAACACTCTTATTAACAGCTCTCCCAAGCTATTGTCTCCACTTTTTATTTATTAAAAATAAAATATTCATAATTACATTCCACTTCTTTTGACTCTGCTGAGTCATCAGTTCCTACTTAGCATTAAATTTAACATAATGTCTTAGGAATCAAATTAAAACAATTAACATTATTTTACAAAATTGGGGTATGTGATAGCCCTAGTGGTCCTGATCCTAGAAATCAACCCCCTACGGGAGGATTTTCGAGTAGTTCTTCATCACAACAACCTGTCTATCAGTCTACTTACAGTCCTACTAATAACTCTATGCCATATAAATATTACCAGTATGTGCAACCTAACCGTCAGTTAACTTTCCTAGCAACTTTGGACTTGCCTGATTTGTCCAAGTTGATTAATGACCCCATTCAACATAACCCCTCGAGGCCCCCCATTCCGGTAAAGTTACCATCGGACGTTCCAAAATTCGATGGGAAGCAGGGAGACGATCCGAAAAACCATGTCATGACATTCCATCTGTGGTGTTCTTCCAACTCCCTCATGGATGTTTCAGTTCGGTTAAGACTCTTTCAATGAACTTTGACCGGTACAGCCGCTGAATGGTATATTGAACTTCCGCAACATTCGTTTGTGGATTTTGGCTCGTTGGAAACTGTATTTCTTACACATTTTCAGTTTCCTATTCGTTGTGAAATAGGTACTGATCTCTTAACTTCTTTGTGACAAAAGACATCCACCCACATATCCGATCATATCCATGAGTGGAGAAGGGGGAGAAGGCTTATTAAGGTTCCTATTCTGGATCAGTTATTCCTTGATTGGTTTACCAAATCTTTGTTGCCTCCGATTGCCCGAGATGTGGCTATGGGCGGTGTCGTTACTGAAGAGCAAGCCATTAGTCAAGCCCAGTATCTGGACTTGGTCTATTCGTAGTCCGACACTTTCTATGGCTTGATTTCTCAAGCTCCTCGCCCAAGCATCGATCCTGCAAAGCCACCAGTAGAAGTCCCTATTGATGGGATTGTTGGATCAATCCAATCCCCGTCAGTAGCAAAACCTGCTAAGCAACCCCAGACTGCTACCCCTACTCCTTCGAATCCTAAGGTTTCCACCGAGGTTAATTCTATTCAGAGTATTCAAACCTCTGGCAATAATAAAAAGAAAGGTAAAAATAAAAATAAAAAACCTGGAAACCAACAGGAGAACCCAAAACCAACCAACAATGATAACGATAAAGGGAAAAGAAAAGCAAAATATCTATGCCTGCTATGAGGAGGTGACCATTTCACAAAAGAGTGTCCCCGCCGGGACGAAATCACTCAATTTTTGAAAACAAATCCCGCACCCACAGTTCTCACAGATCCTTTTCCCTCTCAACAACAACTAATATACCACATGTCTAATCAGGGAAACTCTAGTTTGACAGAGGAAATTCGTATGATGTCCTCATATTCCATTAGTCTGCAAACTTGAGGTCAGAATTACGACAAACCCGCAAACAAGAAAGAAGACCATTCTTCTTCAGGGAAAGCTCCCTCTACTGGTTCTCCCGAATCCTCGTCTATTGTCCCCCTAACAATCGAGAAGCCCACTCTCGATATGATTTTGCGTCCACCCAAAAGTACTCTTAGGAAGGCTGTTTTTAACCCTAATGCCCGAGCTAATCAATTTTATAATGTAGTTGAAGATCTCGCTCAGGAACCATGTGCAATGTCTACCTTGGAAGTGCTCCAAAGTTGTCCTACACAACGCAAAAATCTGTTAATTGCGTTAGGAGCTTTAGACCCGGACAATTCTAATTTGATTCAATTCAATGCCGAGAACTATAAGTCTAGACTACCTCACAAACTTGCTTTCCAAATCATCACGAAAGTAGTCGGAAAGAAAGTCTTTAGGACTGTCTTAAATGAAGGAGCTTCAACTTCGGTTTTGTCTTTGTCTTGTTGGAAAGCTATAGGCTCTCCTGAGCTTGTAACATCACCTACGACTCTGAAGGCCTTTGATGGACGAGGTTTCCAGCCCCACGGTCTCATATCAGCCCTTGCAGTCGAGCTTGGGGGCAAAATTTTTTCTATTCAAGTAGAAGTAGTGGACGCCCCATTAGATTACAACCTCCTTCTATGAAGAAATTGGTTTTACGCCCTGACTGTTGTCGCTTCAACAGTATTCCGAACAGTCCAATTTCCACATCTAGGAAGAATTGTTACCATTGATCAGCTTGATTTCTGTACGCCGGATGTTACGACCTCTACAGCTAATAACATCCCCATGTTAGGCCAGTCCCCTCCTCCTTACTAGTTGATTGGGGTAGGCATGTTGAAGGATTCATCCCTTATGGGGATTTTTCCGTCCACTCCTCCTAACACAGATACAATGACAGTAAATATGATTGCATCATTTAATTGTGAGCCCAAGGGAAAACAAATTGTTGAGTCCACCTCGATGAGTCCACATGAAGAAATGTACAACACCATTCAAACCCTTTTCGATGATCACACCGATGACCTTCATTTGGTAGCTTTAGATCCTTACCACCTGCCTTACTGGTTAGAACCATATCTTCATGTTCTGGATTATCTCTCTGAGACTTTTCCTTCCGATGAGTCCATTATGGAGATTATGAATACGAATGAGCCCATTTGGGAGGATCACCATCATAGATCCCTGTTCCTCCCCAACACCAGTTCGATTAACCATGATTTTGCATCCTTGTTTTCCACTGATATTGTTAAAGAACCTCAAAGTCCTATATTGTTACAAGACACAGATTTTGAAGGAAACCTTTGCAACATTACTCAGACAAATCCGATTGACATATCAGCCAAGCCTGGTACCATCGAGCATGTTCACGTTGGGCAGAACTGCTCGACAGATGAATCTGAGCATACAAGGCACTTTTCAAAGAATTCTGTGATATTTTTGCCTGGTCTTATGAAGAAATGTCGGGGATAGACCCATCCATTGTGGTCCATGAAATTAAAACCTATCCCACGGCTAAACCTGTCAAGCAAAAACTAAGGCAAGTCCATCCACGGAAGGCCGCGGCTATTAAAGCTGAGATAGAGAACTTCTCAAAGCTGGGTTTATTTATCCCATACCCTTGACGAAATGGGTATCAAACATTGTCCTTGTCAATAAAAAGCAGGGCACCATTAGAGTCTGTATTGATTTTAGAGACTTGAATAAAGCTTGTCCCAAGGACAACTTTCCTACTCCACATATCGATCAGATTATCGACAACTATGCTGGAAGTGTCATCTTCTCATTTATGGATGGATTTTCTGGTTATAATCAGATTGAGATATTACCCATCGATCAGCACAAGACAACATTCATTTGCCCATGGGGAACCTTTGCATATAGGAAGTTACCTTTCGGCTTGAAAAATGTTGGAGCCACTTTCCAGCGTGCGATGTCCTATGCGTTTCACGATATTAAACATATTGTTGAACTGTACCTTGACGACCTCCCTGATCATTCATAGCGACGGGAGGACCACCCTGGTCATCTTAGAGATATTTTCCTGAGATGTCGTCATTATAATATACGGCTCAATCTGCATAAATGTGTTTTTTACGTTGAGACAAGACGTCTATTAGGTTTTGTGGTCTCTAAGGATGGCATCCGAATAGACCCTTTGAAAATTGCCGCCATTTTAGCTCTACCAGCCCCAACCAATCTTCTCTAACACCAAAGTTTGCAAGGGAAGGCAAACTTTCTCCGTCGTTTCGTGTGTAATTTTGCAGAGAAAACACACGGTTATATGTGTCTCCTCAAGAAGGACACTCCGTTCTTCTGGGATGACCAAGCTCAACGTGCCTTTGTTAATCTCAAACACGCTCTGACTCATTCACCTGTGATACACCCCCCAAATTATTCAAAGGACTTTCTCTTGTATCTTGCTGCCTCCGCTACTACCATCACTATGGTTTTGGTGCGAGAAAATCCCAACGGTCATTGCTGTACAAAAAATTCGTCACTACATTTTGCTCCGCACAACCACAGTATTGGCAGACCAGAACCTTATGTATTACATCCTGACTCGTCAGGAGCTCAGGGGAAAGTACTCCCGATGGATAGTCATACAACAGGAGTTTGATCTGGAATTTGCCAAAGCCACATCAAAGAAATCCTTGGTATTTGCTGAGCTCATGTGTGATCTTCCATGTGCTTCGATGGAATCTAAGCCCAGTGATTCATTTCCCGATGAATTTATGTTCCTCATAAGCACTACTAACCCATGGTATGGATATTTGCTTATTTATCTCCAAACACAAAGATTTCAGCCAAATCTATTCCGTGACGATCGTCACCGTATCTGTCACCACGCGAAATACTACCTCATCCTGAATGATACCTTCTATAGACGTGGGATTGATTCTATTCTTCGGTGATGCCTCACCCATGAGGAAGCTGAACATGTGTTGAATGATTGCCACTCTGGAGCATGTGGCGGTCATTTATCTGGGATGGCTACAGCCCAGAAATCCTTTGTGCTTGCTATTTATGGCCTTCAGTCTTGAAAGTCTGTCATGAGGCTTTTAAGAAATGCCCACCTTGTCAACATTTTTATCCCAAAAAGCGCTCACATCCCGCTCCGCTACAACCCGTCATTGTCGTTGGTCCATTTTCCAAATGGGGGATTGATTATATGCATTGTAAGCCTACCTCAACCGGATGGCATGGTTACATCATCGTAGTTGTTGAATATTTTACAAAATGGGCTGAGGCCATGCCTACATATGCAGAAGATGGTAAGACTGCCGCTCTCTTCCTATTCAATCATATCATAGCTAGATTTGGAGTCCCGCAGTCCATTGTTACTGATCACATATCACATTTCCGTAATCAAATGATGGAGGAACTGAGTGCCAAGCTAGGTTTTTGCCATGAAAACTCTATGCCATATTATCCACAAGCTAATGGTCAGGTAGAGGCCATTAACAAAGTTTTGAAAACTATGCTTCATCGGATGGTTGGAGATCATAAATCCGATTGGAACCACATCCTTTTCTCCGCTCTCTGGGCTTATAGGACTTTGATGAAAACAACTACTGGTTTCGCACCTTTCCAGCTTGTTTATGGACTCGAAGCTGTCTTACCGATTCAATGTCAGATTCCATCCTTACAACTTGCCGTCGAACTTCTCCTAGACACTTCCGCAGAGGAAGAGAGATTTTTGTACTTGAACAACCTTGACGAGACTCAGAGAGATGTTGCCTTGGCTAATGAGGCACATAAGAAACGCGTCAAGGTGCAGTATGATAAATCTGTCCAACCTTGTGCCTTTAACGAGCGTGACCTAGTTTTGATTGACGACCAGAGATATGACAAACTAGGGAAATGAAAGTTTGAGTCCATGTGGTATTGTCCTTTCGTCATTTCTAAAGTTTTAGAGAAAGGGGCCTACGAGCTCGTTGACTACGATGGAATCCCTTTAGGGAAGCCTCGCAATGGGTTGTACCTAAAGAGGTACTATGCCTAGGTCTTTTCTTGGATAGTATCTTATATATATGTATATTGCTTGACTTTCAGTGTGCTTTTAGTATTTTCAATATGGTTTTGAGTTTAGTGTCCGCATCTGTTTATACCATGTTTTGGTCATGCAGAATAGATGGCTTTCTACCTCTTCGCTGATGGTGCTTGCCGCCATACCTTGAATCTTGCCTCAGCTACTTGGGTCCTCTATTCCTCGGCTGAAGATTTGGTCAGTTCAGGAGCAGTTTGTATTGGTCCCGCTACCAACAACATCGTTGAGTATCAAGCAGTCATAGGTCTTCTGACTGAAGCTGCCTCCCAAGATGTTCGCAATCTAGTAGTCTTGATGGACTCACAACTCGTGGTTTGTAATCTAAATCATGTTTATACCATTAGAAATCCTGTACTTCTCCACCTCTTCCGTAGGGTACGCTTGTTAGAGAGGTCATTCGAAACCATCACTTATAGGCATATCCCTAGGGAACATAATGTAGTTGCTGACTCATTAGCTAATTACATCCTAGATTGGCATATTGCCCATTCATGACATTAAAATCAAACATGGTTCATTGTAAATAAACAATTAAAGGCACATAAAACTCATGTAAAATACATCCACCATTTGAGACATATAAACACCAGGTAAAAGTCTGTATATATATATATATATATATATACATATATATATATACATATACATATATATATGTATATGTATATGTATATGTATATATGTACATATACATATGTACATATATACATACATACATATATACATATGTATATGTATATGTATATATGTACATATACATATGTACATATATACATACATACATATATACATATACATATACATATACATATACATGTGCATATATATATACATA
>LPNX011190941.1:3605-91434 GCA_001517045.1 Pseudotsuga menziesii | reverse complement strand
TATATATGAACATGTTTATATATATATGAACATGTTTACAAAAAATAGGTCTCGAGACCTCATTTGAAGCACGTAGGCTTTCAGGTAAAAATCACCATACAAAATCCTGAAGCTATTAGCTTTCAGTAGATATCTCATGCATACAACGTCTAGTGATGCTCGTGGTAGCACATCACTGCCTGGGCTACTCTACGTAGCAGTCTACTAAACCGACCCGGTACTCCTGCTGTAGGTCTCTGATACCTCAGAGGGAGGTCATCAGTGGAAGCGTCAGGGATATCTAAGGTCAACCTCTCCAGGTTTTCCTCTAACTCCCCGGTCAGATCATCGCCCTGCGGTACAAAGCGGGCTCCAGCTCGTCTATCCAATGGGGAAGCTCCCCCAGGTCATGCCGCTCCAACGTCTGCATGAAAATATTTAGGTCTCGATACTTAACGTAAAAAATATAAAACATTAAAAACATAAAAGCACTATGTCCATTTTAGGGTTTCTTGCTTCTTACCGAGGTCACCCTACTGTCCACCAGGTGGGAGCAGTAGGTCAGGGTCTTCGCTGAAGTTCGTACCCGCATAAGCATAATCCTCCACCATGAGGATCTGATCTCTGAGCCATCGGAAGAACAGGTCACTGAACTTCAACTTCCCCCTGCCTGCTCCAGCACGGGCCATAATCTGGACCCACCTCTGCATGCGAGGGTCCCGCGCTCTCAGCTCTGTAAAGACCACCTGGGGTCTCATCTGTGGTACCCGCTTGAAGAATAAGCAGGCTAGAATGGAACCAAAACTGAACTGCTTCGGTCCCCCCTGCCAAAACTTAGTCAGCTGGTCCTTGAATATTGAAAGCAGGGCCTCTGCCCAGTTGAATATTGTAGGTGCCATGGCCTCTATGGCATATAGCATGTGTGCCCTAGAAGCCTGGTGCACTCCTTGGCTTTCCGCCACTCTCTGCATCGTAAACAAGACAGTCCATAGAGGTCCGTCCATCACTGCCTTTATGGGGATTTTCTTCCCCGATGTCCTCGTCCCTGGGATACAGTGACGGTCTATCAACTCTTGTGCGGTAATATCCCCTCCTCGGGAACCTATCAGTGAGATGGGGGCACCCCGTCTTGAAAGTCCAGTCAAGAAGTAGATATCCTCTACCTCTACTGTCAGAATATGAGCCCCAACCTCAAAGTGTTGTTGCTCCGGATTCCACATCCGGAGTATATGCTCAAGCAACCGCTCGTGTGATACCATGCTGGGAGTCCGAAATAATTTTAGGAGTCCATAGTCTCGTAATGCGGCTATGCATCCCACATTCCTTTCGGTGAAAGCATCATCGTTATCATGTTGTCTTTCCTTCCATATCACCATGTTTTATCAGCAAAAGCCTGCCAAAAACAATCATAACACCTATTAGAATCATTCTTAATCATTTAAATCCAAAGAAATGATCTAGTTTTGTTTGTGTTAACAATTTTACATCTTCACGGCCGGCATCGCTTGTGCGCTTTGTTTTCGACGCGGTTCTAGTGAGGTACCGCGTATCCCGCAAGGGATAAGCGCGGTGCCCATTCCCATGGTTTTAGGGCTTGCCATACAAGCCTAAAACACCATTAAAAATCAAAATTGAGACTATGAAAAGGAAGAGTAGGGTTTGAACTATTACCTGGAACTGATGGTGCTCGAATCCGACGGTGAAAACTCCCGATATCAGCAACTGAAGATCTGACTAGGAAAGTGCTCCAAATGCTCTCCGCTATGGGTAAATAGTAAAATGATTTGATTTTTCACTATTTACATGACTTTTATACACATTTTTGGGTTTGACATGCTATAGTTTTGATTTAAACTCCCTTATTACTTGAAATTTATCTGTCGTAATCCCTTAATGTTAGTTATTGGTGCATTTAACACTTGTTTTGAGTCATTGCAGGATAGAAGAATAGTAGCAATAAAGTCTTGGGAGTTCGTTTTTGACTTTTTCGTACTACCATTAAACGAAAAAAGTCGTTGAGCGTTTATTACGACACTTTGGTCATGCTCTCAAAACTTAGTATCAAAGGTCTGAGTCCGTTTTTTATTCTTTTCAGGCTTGTAAAATCTCTCATAGTGAAAAGAGACCTAATGGAGTCTTCTTTAAACTCTTTTCAGGCTCCTTAAATACGAAAAGATTGTCGAGTGATCTTGTCTTCTTCACACTTGTTAAAGCATTTGAAGGGTCGTCTCTTCGACGGTAGGTTATCTCTTTTTTCGGTTCGGATAGACTATTTACGAAAAAGGAACACTCCAGCCAACCATGACTAGAAGAGTTCTCTAAGGTATGATTTTACACTTTTTTGGGCCTTAGGGACTAAATCATACGAAAAAGGACCCTTTGGAGTCTTCTTCCGTGGTCGTTCAAACTCTCTAAACATGAACGATACTGAGTTTTCTTTCATTGCACTCGTTAAATTAAACATTGAGAGACCCGTTTTTGGGAACGAACCCCTCCTCTCTCAGGTTCGTTAAACATATGAGTTTGGACTTGTCTTCGGACAAGTTATACCGAGTGTTTGTTACCCTCTTTGAACTCGTAAAACCAAAAAGAGGCACTTATCGATCATGATGGGGAAAATGGGAAGGGAATCTTTTTGCAAATAAATGGCAGTAGTTTGTCGTTACCTTTGAACATGGCACTTGTCTGCATATCATTTCAGTCAATTGGGTATTCAGCTGATTTCCGTGACAATCCACTTTCATGAGTCATGCCACTCCTTTGAGTCTTTCAAAATGATGCATTGTCCACTGTCGTATTGGTCATCATTGTCAAGCATATTTATGTGAAAATTGAGTTTTTTGCTTAATTTGCTTGGACTGCTAGTGGCGACTCCTCCAGAGGTATGTTCGTCTGCCCTTTTTGGCGTGGAAGTACTCTTGGGTCTGATAGGTTAAGATTTTCTTTTAGTGAACAAATGTTTGAGAGCCTTCGCAAAATGATAGCCAAGTTTATTGTTAATGTAAGTGGTTTTCTCTTTGATATGGGTTTAATTCGTTGTTCAGTTGGCATGGTTGCATGTTAATGGGTATATTTGAAAATAGACTATTTCTGCAACTATAGGTGACAGTTGGTAAAAAAAATAAATGCTTCCCAAAATATTGCTTTTTGCAAATTTTTAAAGTCCAACCTACACTTCATGCAGAGTCAGCTGGATGTAGTGTTTGCATACCTAGTGAACCTGTCCATTGTTAGATGTGCAAGCTATCACATTCTAGACAAAAGCTGTTGCAAACGAAGCTGCAAGCACCACCTGCAAAATTTGAAGACAAAGCTGGTGCAAACGCAGTTGCAAGCACCACCTGCAGAATTCGAAGACTGTGGAAAACATTAGATATGCAGCCACCAGAGTTTATATTTCATCCAAGTAAATATGGGAGATTAATTTATCTATTAGACATGTCACCAATGCTAATGTTAAGACATGCATCACTAAAAGTTTGCTTCTAATTTATTTCTTAGTTGTTGTTCTACTTTTGGTTCAGGTTCCTCTTCTTGAATCTCCCAACCTGTTTTTGGCAAATGTTTTACAACACTTGGATTGATTTTTGTCTATCCTATTTTCCTTAGGCTGAAACATAGGCACACATGCTCTCTCTTCCTTCAAATAACAGTCAGACTGTTTATTCTGGTAGTCCAATTGCCTTAAGCTAGAACATAGATGGAATACGTGGTATCCCCTCTTCATTTGTTCCTTTCCTTCATAGAAGAGTTCGTGGGTATATAAATCCAAATCAAAGTATTATGAACTTGTTGTAATACGGGGTATCCCCTCTTCGTTTGTTCCTTTCCTTCATAGAAGAGTTCGTGGGTATATAAATCCAAATCGAAATATTATGAACTTGTATTTTAGTCAATGAAACATGTTTTCAGTTTTTTTGCATTTTGTTTTACAGGTAGTTTGCCCAATTGTGCACTATCCATGTCAAGCATATTCCTATGCAGTAAGTATGGATTTTATTTGAAAATGATTGCTCGTTATCTTTGGTTGTTATATTTTATTTTAAAGGACAATGATTTTTAAAGGATCTATTTGGGTGCTATGAAGGTAAGTTTTGGTGTTGTTTTTCTTTTCCTTCTATAGCTTCCTGGGCTGTCAATAATATAATTTTTTTTTTTTTTATTTGGACACAAAACCATTAGACCACACTATATAGCTAAATGATTTATTGATGAATTACTATCCCTAAAGAATAAATTTATATGATTCTGTTGCTAAAACTGAGACATCATAATCATACATTTTTCATTTCCTATCTCAAACAACAAACAAACCTCTCACACAGTTGACTCTTTCCATCTGTTTGACTCTTTCCATCTTTGCATTCACTTCTGGATAATCGTTTATCCTTTATTCTTTCTTATTGTAGCAAGACATAGCATTATATGGTTGTTGTGAGTCATGTTGTTAGTGATGTCAGTTGCCACTCCTTTTTATTGATATTTTTTTTAAAACTTTAAACCCTCCTTACCTTCAAATGAAATATTTGGTTTTAGCTAAGGTGAATACTTTTGAACTCTGTAAATGTATATATTTTCATGTCAATTCAGTTGGAAACCACCTTTGAACTCTGAAGGTAAAGAGTGTGTATATACGCTATTCAAGTTAATCAAAATATAGCACTTGTTTTTACCTTTTTAGGTTGAGAATACACTTTTAACCAGTTATCAGCCTTAACGACTCTCTCATGCTTGGTAATGAGCTTATAATTTTCTTGTTATGAGCATTGAAGAATCTCGACAAAACCTGAGGTGGGGTTTGACTTGGGTGGGGTGAAGAGGGTTTAATAAACTTGTTTAAGCAATTATGAACTAAATTGTTTTCTTGGGAAAGTTACCACCCAAATGCTAGATAATTGACATTGTATGGGAAAAGACTCTTTTGTTGAAAGACAAAAACCAGGCATGATCTAGGGTCATTTCCCCCAAAGTAGCATCATGTAGAGAGTTGCAAATTTCACAGAATTACCAATTCCGCAGTAACTCTAAAAATTACGGTTATTGTAACTTCTCCTGAAGTTTCCTAGAAATTAAAATTTCTTAACGTCATCTTCATCTTCTAGGTTAATGTTGCAAAAGGACCAGCCTTGATTGTTGCACCACTAATGTGAAGGATGGTGACGCCATTGTCACATATAGTATAGACTACAATACGTTTTTTCTTTTCTATAAAGGCAGTGAATTGAATTCCAATAGCTGGTATTATGTTCTAATTTTACAATAAGATGCTTACGGTGGTTATTAATTGAGAAAGGTTAAACGCGCATGGGAGTTTTGCGTAATTGGAAGCCATGCTTTAAAATAAAGTGGCAGATAGTTTTGTCATAGATAGTTTAGATTACAATACTCTTTTTTCTTCTTCATAAAATCAGTGAATTCCAATAGCTGGTATTATGTTATAATTTGGTTTATGAATTCCTATTATGTTATAATTTGGTTTATGAATTCCAATAGATGGATAGATTGTATTGATTGTATTAAGAATTATTCTTTTCTTGGGAATTTTGGATATTTTCTCTTCATTAATACTAAGACATGATTTTATCGAGAGTGAAAGTAATCGACTTAAGCTATCAAAATTATTAAGAATTATTCTTTTCTTGGGATTTTCGGATATTCTTTCTTCATTAAGACTCAGACATGATTTTATCCATGCTTGACACGAGAGCCAAAGTAATGGACTTAAGCCATCAAAATTATGGGGTCTTCAAGTGATACTAAATAAATAATTAACTTAAAGGAATATTGGTCAAATTTATGTAGAAGATTAAGTATAAATATATAAATTAAGATATAAATTTAAGTTCAATTACATGAAACTTTAATGCAAGAGTTTTATAATGATTTTAACTTTGAACTTGGTGTTAACTTTATAATGATTTTAACTCTATAATATAATGATTTTATTTTTAAAAGTTTGGTTCATTATACAACAACTATATGTTAACATATAGTTTGGTTCATTGAGTTTTTTTACATATAGTTTGGTTCATTTACAAAGTATTTGTTTACATAGCATACAATTGTATTTGGAAAATATTATTTATTTTTTCAATAAGTAGGTGATTTATTTCTTATTTAGTTTTTCTTAGCATAAAAGGTGTTTTTATTCAATTTTTGAGAAATTTAGTTTATATTATGATAGTTATTAGTGAAATCCAATGGATTTAAATGAAATTCATAGGAATTTCCTTTCACATCTAATGTATATAGGTTTTAAGAAAAATCATGGCTTGAAGGGTTATATTGCATCTGCATGTTTTAATTTGTTGTAGTTATTTTATGATTTTGGTTGAGTGGTCACCATGAAGGTTATTTATTCTACCTATTTCATTGAAGCCACTTGTGTGTTTACGTGTATGGTACACCCTTCTCCAAGTTTACCTGGATGTATCCATATTTAATATGCAATAAATTGGATCTTTGATCATGAATAAGGATGCTTAGCACACATTTTGCATCTTTTCCAATTATCTTTGTTTCCTCAAAATATTGAGAAATCAATTCGATGGCTAAGTAGTGAAATGGATTTGATGGCTAAGTAATTTTTTGGCAAAATAATTTTCCTTTTTGTTACAATTTTGTGACAAAGTACCATATTTCTATAGTTTATATAGCAATAGTTGTTACCAATTGCGGTGACATTGCCACCTCGTGGCTCTTATTTATAAAGCCAAACTTTCAATAAAGTAGTTTCAGGTTATATTGTAAACCTAAAAGACAATTTTTAGATAATAACTAATTTTTATAAGATATTTTCATTTTCTTTTATCAGCATCGAAGATATTATATTAAAAAATATACCAAGAAGAGATTATATAATATTAAAAAAATAAAAACACCTCACCTTAGTGCATCCCATATATGAAGCTTAGGTACCACCACAAGGTTATGTAACATGATTAATTATATAATTCAAAGGTTGTCATGAGAAATGTAAGGAAGAGGCTTGTTTTCATTTTATTCTGGCTTCTTATAAACTAATTTGTTGATTCTATGATATGATTTTTTACTTTCTATTATTATGACACAAATATAATAAATAACAAAGGAAGCCAAGTGACTCCATGTTGATGTTGTCGGGTGAATTTATGAAGATGGATAATCTCTGATGTTTCCATTTCAACTCAATAAAAATAGCAATACAGATTTGATTATGTTTACAGTTTATGTTAATTTGTCTTCTACTTATAGTTTGTCTTAGTTAATGGTTTTTCAACTCAATAAAAATAGCAATACAGATTTGATTATGTTTACAGTTTATGTTAATTTGTCTTCTACTTATAGTTTGTCTCAGTTAATGGTTTAAGGTGATTGTCAAAAGAAGAGATTATTTACAATAGTGTTGAAGAATACAAGATGCAGTTCTCAATGAATTTTGAACTACTCTTATTACTTTCGCAGGGCATTATGATGTTATCAAATAATCTCATGAGCATGCATGCATCTCATCGTATATTATCTTAAAAAAGATACATAGTACATCAACAATAGAAAACACGTGAAGACACCTCCTTATTTTATATGTCAAATCAAATTGTGTGGGAACCCCATTTATGTGTTGTTTTACTAGCAAGTTGTTAAAATATACTTACTTTTGAAAAGTGATTCTACCTTTAAAGCATTTGGATTTACTATTTTCATAACATATTTTTGTAATCTAGATTAATTAACAAACAAATAAGATGAATTAGACTAAATATTCAACCAACTTCAATTTCAATATGGTGGAAATGAATGAATGGTGGTTAATATACTTACTTCTGAAAAGTGATTCTACCTTTAAAGCATTTGGATTTACTATTTTCATAACATATTTTTGTAATCTAGATTAATTAACAAACAAATAAGATGAATTAGACTAAATATTCAACCAACTTCAATTTCAATATGGTGGAAATGAATGAATGGTGGTTATGATTTTATTTATGGAAATAAATAAATGTTTAAGATGGATGTATGGTAGCTTTATTTCTTTTATGTTATAAAAGGATATAATTTTTTTTATTTACTTTATATTTTTAGTAATTTATGACTTCATCTATTTTTTTTATCTTAACATTCAGACACAAAATTAATAAGTACAATTATGATTTATAAAAAAATTGTAACAATTCAAATTTGTCTTATTACTAATTTTGTGATTCTTTTATTTTTTATCCCAATATTAAAAAATACAAATTTAATAAGTAAAATTATGATTTATAAAATATTTTTAACATTTCAAATTTTTAATAAGTAGTCATTCTTGCTTTTTTAAACTTTACAAAGACATAAAATTTAATATTGAACATTTTCTTTTCTTTTAAGGTCTAGAATTTTTGTTATATAATTATTATTCATATAAAAAAATATAAAAAATGAACTTTTATTTTATAATAATTCCTGAAAACATATTAAATAAATATAATATATCAATTAAAACATTTGTTGAAAATTACTTTATTTTTTAATAATAACTTACATAAATTTATATATTGTTTTTCCACTTAAATTTCAAAAAACATAATTAACAATAATAATAACTATACTTTAATAAATATATATTTTTATTTCTTAAAAAAATTAAAATACTTTTTTTATTATGTACGAAATTAATTTAATTAAAACTTTATAACTTCATAATTAATTAATATGAAGATCCACTTTTTTTTATATAATATTACACTAGGTCAAAACTTTATAACTTCATAATTAATTAATAGGTGCATACAATCTGCTCGGATGGTGACCCATCCGAAAAAAAGAAATTAAGTTTCCTTGGGCATTCTAAACTATATATATGCAATGGTAACTCTTCACCTAAGAGTAGAATTATTCAAGTATACTATTGAGAGTAAACCACCTAAACTAAACCGCCTGTGCCTCCACCGAAGTAAGTAGTATACCCAATCGAAGTAAGTAGTATCCCAATTAATTTGGAATAAATATAATATATCAATTTAAACATTTGTTGAAAATTAAATTATTTTTTAATCATAACCTACATAAATTTATATATCGTTTTTCCAATTAAATTTAAAAAAAAACAATTAACAATAATAACAACTATACTTTAATAAATATATAATTTTATTTATTTAAATTTTTTTTTTTTTTTTTATATACAAAATTAATTTAACTAAAACTTTATAACTTCATAATTAATTAATATGAATATCCATTTTTTTTTTATATAATATACTACACTGTCAAAATTTTAAAATGTTGCTTTTTAAAATTGCACTACATGTTTTTATACCACATGTTTTTGCACCACTTGCACACACTAAATGACCTATATTGTTTAATAACAAATAATTTAATAAGTTTCAATATGACCAAGATTTTGGATATTACACTATATCAAAATTTTCATTAGAGCCTTAAAATCAACTTTGTAAATTGTCAACCAACTTAAATCCTCCACATGAGGTCACAAAAAAAGTTTTGTTAGGTAGGATTGATTGGGCTAGGAATCCATTAATGCCCTCCAATCTAGTTTCATTAGGTATATTTTGAAACATAGCATTGTTGATTTATAGGGTGCTTTATAAATCATGCTATAAGCAAGTGTTAAAAGAAAACCCAGATCAGAAGTGTGCCACGCACAAGGAGGTTAAAGCCGAGGTAAAGTTGCCCTGCTCTTCCGTACGAGTCACCCATCTCGTTGTAGGGAGATGACATTATACCGTGCAGGTCGAACCACTAATCCACACTTGATGCAAGATATCTTACTGGCCAAACTTAGGACATCACCAAGGTGCAATTGACTCCTGAAGTCAGCTATTGTCGTTGGGTGGTGTTGCCAAGTCTTCTAGATTGGAACATTTGCCCCATTTTCAGTAGAACTGCCTCTTTGTTACCTTCACTAGTCAATTGGTGTGTGGACCCCATTCTCACCATCAATTGTGCTTTTGGAAGGCCGAGTTACATATCAGAGAAAAGTCATAAGGTCTTTTAGGCATTTTACACTTATTTTTATTTACCAATACAAGCTACCTAACTCGTAATTAAACACAACGTACATGTTGTGACTCTTTCATTAAACCAACTTTCCATGTATCACTCACTTTTTGCACCTTATTGCATTTTTTTTGGCTCACATGTTACATTTTTTTGGATGGCTTCCCTCACTCATCTACCGCAATGTCCACACAAGACCTACCACATTCATGCCTACTCCCACAAAAAATGCATTACTCAGTGCACTACAAGCCGTCATGACCTTTGATCTCAACAAATTTAAGTCATGCCTACACTCCTACCATCCACCCATGTTTGTTCAATATGTATAGAATCTTATCCTGGTCTCCATTTTCCGTTATTCTATCAATCCTTACACAAGTTGAAGAAAGAGTCATTTAAATACAACTCCCAAAACCTTCGACCTTAAACATTTTAGCTGGTAACATTGTCCAATCACTTTTGAATTTTATATCACAAAAAATGTCTTTTTTACTTAAACCCTTTCCTTTTTCTTTGTTTTAACAAAATCATCATTTCATGGAATAATATGCTTTAATATTGACTTTATTATATCACTTTGTAAAATTTGGTTATCACACTGCATTCCTGAGATTGCCTTGATTTATTTCAATGGTTTCTATATTTAGGAAATAAATGCGTGTTGTTCTGATAAGATTTCTAGTTATTAGAAACACCTAACTCCCCCTTTTTTTTTACTTTCCCCTTACACCTAACTTCCTTTTATTTTCTTGTTCCTCCTAGGTAACAAATAATGGCCACCCCTTTGACTGAACATGCCATTGAATTACTACTTGCAATAACCTTCGACATGCAACCGTTCCTACAAATATTTGGCGTGGAACAAGTCAAATCTATTCGCACCTCTACCATGCGATACCGAACAACAATCTATGATGGGACACACATGCACCACACCATGCTTCCATCAAAGTTCAATTCTCTCATCGCTTTAGGAATACTTCAACAAGGGTCTATTATACACCTTAAGAAATGGACATGTGCAATTCTTTGCCAATGCATGTACGCTTCATTTTTTATTATACTAAGTTATGTTTTTGTTTCTTCCCCATTTAGTAAAATCATTATTTATTTGTTTTCTTGTTTTTTTCCCTTGCGCAGGTCTATCTTACTACATGACTTTGACGTCATCGAGCCCTCTACATCATTGATTGGCCACCCAATCGCTATATCTCGCCCACCTTCTCTTGAAACAACTTCCCCATTCTCTTCAATGCAAGAACCACCTCAAAAGAAACAATGCACACTTCTTCAAAGTGCTTCAACATCCATTGTTGAAACAACAATTCCTGCCAATGCATTGAGACCCTACACCTCAAATTGGTCCATAAAGGGCCATGTCTAGGATAAATCAACCCTCCGCCACTTCACTAATAAAAAAGGCCCTGGGAAGGTCTTTGGATTTGACTTTATTGATAAGGACAGGGGTGAAATACACATCACTTGATTTAATGATTCTGCAGATGTTTTTTATGATCAAGTACTTCCTGGCCATGTCTATCTTATTTCCAAAGGCACTATCAAACCAACAAACAAGATGTATAGCAATATTACAAATGAATGGGAAATCTTCTTGCAACCAAGCTCCATTGTTCAACATTTTCCACTAGAAATCATTCTACTTCCACAGATGCATTTCAACTTCAAAACTATTCAAGATATTAAGTCATCTCCTGTCAAATCCATTGTTGACATCGTTGGTGTTGTCACAAACACATCCCCTACTACCCCTATACATAGGAAAGATGGTTCAGAAACTATTAAAAAAACAATCCATATAAAGGACAACTCAGGTTTTAGCATGGATGTTACTTTGTGGGGAGAACATTGTCGTGTAGAAGGCTAAGAACTATCTACCTTGCGCTCTGAAAATGCCCACCTTGTGCTTGCAATCAAGGGAGGTCGTGTAGCCGAGTTTAATGGAAAGACAATTGGGACTACATCCAAATCCATAGTTCTCATAAACCCAGATATACCAAAAAAACACAAGCTCACCCAATGGTTTGAAAAACAGGGCTTCCATACTTCATCCCCATCCTAAACTACACGATATCCAACTTCTCCTAAGAAGATGAATAAGAAACGAACCCTTCTTGAAGTTGAAAACATTCATCCTTTTGAAAGAGCTGAATGGGTTTTCGTAAAGGCTACCATAACACATATTGATGCTGACAACTTCTACTACCTTGCTTGCCCTTTAATTTCTGATTCAAAACAATGCATGAAAAAAATCATTAAGAATTCTACCAATGGTTGGCATTGTCCCAAATGTGAGATTGACTTGTCTGATTGTGACTACAGGTATTTGTTGAAACTGAAACTACAAGATCACACTGCCTCTCTTGAAGCAATCATCGTGTTCAAGGATGCATCCACTGAACTCCTTGATATCATTGCAAAGGATCTGCACTTACTTTCTTCTGATCCTTCCACCATCAAGGAAATATTCTCTAAGGTTGAATGCACACAATTCCTTCTCACACTTTCCATTAAAATGGAAACATTTAAAGACAAGCCTCAATTGAAGGTCATCATGATGCGCTCTGAACATGTTGACTTTGCGGGAACCAACCACTTACTGCTCCTTGAAATAGCCAAAATGGGGCACACATAGAAGGCTTTTAGAAAAAAAAACATTGCCTTCTTTTTGTTAATAGTTTAACTATATATACTTTTCCTAGCAACCTTTGCTATACATGCAGGCAAACAATTTCCATTCTTCATTACTATAGCTACAATTTTTACACTTGAAGCTACTCTTATATATTGCTTTTTACTTCGTATCTTATATACATATACACAAACATTTCCAAGTTTTCCTCAACTTTACATGTGTTCTCTTTATTGCATTTATCTTCTTGTCACCTTGTTCTACTCTACGTTAATCTTAGCAATATCAATGATAATATTAGTTTTTTCATGTTCTAATATGTCATTTTAACACATGCACTTCTTTAAATGTCATAAAACATACATTTCATATTTGTATTTTACTTCTATGTCATTTATTTATTTATTTCCTTCCTACATTTACCTACTTACAATACTTTCAGTCACTTACAATGCTTTCCTACATATACCTTGTACATTTATTTATGTCTCGTATTATTTAAATGCAATCACTTTTATGCCTTCAAGTTTACTTTTGGTAGCCATTTATACACTATTCCAAATACACACATTTATTATCAGCACATTATTTAGTTCTTTTTTCCACTTATAATGATTTCAATGTTTTTTTTAATGTACCTTGAAAAAACACACACTACTAATATGTAATTTATCAACAAATGCTTCTCTTTACATGTGATTGATTTACTTCATTTATCAAACATTTCCAAGTTTTCCTCAACTTCACATGTGTTCTCTTTATTGCATTTATCTTCTTGTCGCCTTGTTCTACTCTACATTAATCTTAGCAATATCAATGTTAACATTTGTTTTTTCACGTTCTAATATGTCATTTTAACACATGCACTTCTTTAACTGTAAAAAAACATACATTTCATATTTGTATTTTACTTGTATGTCATTTTTTTATTTTTTTCCTTCCAACATTTACCTACTTACAATGCTTTCCTACATATACCTTGTACATTTATTTATGTCTCGTATTATTTAAATGCAATCACTTTTATGCCTTCAAGTTTACTTTTGGTAGCCATTTATACACTATTCCAAATACACACATTTATTATCAGCACATTATTTAGTTCTTTTTTCCACTTACAATGATTTCAATGTTTTTTAATGTACATTGAAAAAAACACACAACTACTATGTAATTTATCAATAAATGCTTCTCTTTACATGTGATTGATTTACTTCATTTATCTAGCCATGTTTTCATTTAATTTTATCTTTTTTCTTTCTTCAAGCACTTTCCATCCCTTTATGTACCTTGAAATTTTTTTTACCATGTCCTACATATAACATTTTGTTTCTCTAGAATGTCCATGAAAAAATTGCAATTTCAAAGTCTCTTTACATGTCTTACATATAATCCCTTTATGTACCTTGAAAAAAAAAATACCATGTCCTACATATAACATCTTGTTCTTTAGAATGTCCATGAAAAAAGTGCAATTTCAATGTATTTTATATGTCTTACATATAACATGGTGTTTCTTGTTTTCTTAATCAAATCCAGGTGCCTTCATTCCTCATCTACCTTTGGATATGTCTCCTCCGTCCAAAAAAGAACGTGCACATGCCTATCATTTGGCTAACAAAGACCGCATAAATGCACATAGGAGACATATTTACCAACAAAAAAAAAGATGCCCTCTCCATCCATATGGTAGAGTCTCATGTTCCCACTCCAACTCCTACAACATCCAAGCTTTCAAATCCTACCCATCCATTTTCAAACCACAACAAAACAATCCTACTTCCCTCCATGCAAACCAAAGCTACAACTTCACATGTTCATATTGACCATCATCCATCATTAGACTACCCTTCCACTTCTCAAACAACCTCTTCCCCAACCATCCCAAATACAATTCCTCCAGCCAACAAAGCCACGCATTCCTTCAATGAAAATAACATATCTCAAGCACATCAACGCTTTCGCTTAAGGTTAGACAAGCTACAATCCATCCATGTTTGTTCAATCTGTAAAGAATCTTACCCTCGACTTCATTTCTGCTTTTTAAATGGCCAACATACCTATTCTAGATGTTATTCAGAAAAAAATGGCCACTGATTCTCCCTCTGGAACAACATGGACCTTGGTGAACAACCCCTTGTTCTATCCATCCTTACACAAGTTGAAGAAATGCTCATTTCACGTGTCAACCTATTTTTCAAGTAACCCATGCTTGTAGTGGACAATACAAATATAGTGGCCATACAATAAGATTTCCACAAGACATTTCAACCATCCTCAGTTTTTTGCCTTGACGTGTTGAAGACTTGGACATTTTAGTTATCACTTGTAAACCATTCAACAATCAATCCTATGATTGCATTGTCAGTAGATCCCATGTTATTGCAGCCTTGGAATACAAGATATCACATGACCCATACTATAAAGATGTACAACTTGACCAAATTGCAATTATGGCTTTGCCAATTCCCCCCACTAATGTTTCCCCTTTTCTTTGACATTCACACTCCAATGCCCCTGATTCTAGTTTTCCTGCTGAAGATGTTCACCCTTTTCAACCCGACATTTCAGGGCCAAACTCCCAGCAAACTTCGTCCTTTGCTAATATTCTACCCAACACAGACACAGAGTTCCAGTAAATTAGAACTTTCTTGCAAACACCTTCTTCATCTCCAACAAATGCAATGGATTGGCCACCTATAGGTTTGTCACCTGTCAAAGAATACAATAAAGACGACCTTTTCTCAATGGAATTTCCATCACTTTCCCCCCAAGGTGCTGCCATGTTCAAACAACCACATTTTAAATCAGTTGATCTCCACGAATATGCATTGCACCTTCTGATACTATGATAACAGGTTCGGTTTCCACACACAATTCTGCTACTACCTTTATAATCTCAACATGCGCCGCCGTAGCCAATCAATAACAACAATCTTTATTAAAAAAACATTGAAGAAAACTTCCCCACAACCATCTCTGAACTCAACAACTGCTTGGAAGAAACTCCTTCAGACAAACTACCAGATCAAATCATGTGTTTTGGTGCAACACTCCATGGAACACGGTCTTTCTGGCACAAATCAAGGAACGAATTGACATATATGATTTCCTAGCTTGGTTGCCCAACTTTTTTCTTCACTTTGAGTGCGGCCGACACTAAGTGGCCCGACCTACAGGAAGTCATGCCTGGGACACCACCCACTTCTTTTAGCAAGCACCAATAATGGAGAATACAAAATATCATCTCCAACCCACATCTTGCATCGCTCTACATGCACCACAGGTTCACAATGTTTCATGAAGAGGTCTTGGTTCAACATCTCCACGCACACGATTTTTGGTATAGGTAAAGTTTCTTATCCCTTCTTCCAACAACATATCTATTTTCCTTTTATTATTTTGCGACATATTACTAACACATATTGCATGCATAGGTATGAAAGGAAAAGTAGAGGCTCTGTACATATTCATGGTTTCATATGGTTACCAAATGCACCTGATATGGAAACGCTTGATTGGGAGAATGCTACTGAGGTTGATAAAGCTAAGGACTTCTTTGATCAATTTATTTCTACTTGGAACACATGAGATAACCACCAACAAGCCCCCTTCTTACCCCACTCTACTATGCATGATCCATGCATGTTATCTTCTGATGACATTCTAAAAAAAACCCTTTTCATGACTATACATAACTACTCAATTGCATCCAACGACACACAAAATGCACAACAAATACATGCCTCCGAAAAAATGGGTCTTCCTACACATGTCGTTATAATGCACCATGGCCTTTACAAAACTCTTCTTCCATGTTCATTGATAACAATGGCAAAAAAACATACAAACCAACTTGCAATGATGATCGTTTGAATAGCCATATAACTTCCATCCTATCAATATGGAATGGGAATGTTGATTGTCAACCAGTTCTCGACATACATGCCTTTCAAAAATACATTGCTAAGTATGCATCTAAATCAGAAACAAAATCTGGAAGCTTTCACTAAATGCTTCGACTAATTATCCATGCTACACCACTTATTGACCCTTCCCTTGTTGCTATTCAAAAATTCCTTTCAGAAACACTTGTTGATTGTGACATTGGAGCCCAAGAAACATGCCATATGTTGCAAAAACTACCTCTCACAGTTAGTAGCCGTACTTTCTTATCCCTCAATGTCAACTGAAAAACTTATAAATGTGTTTCATCAGACAATCCCACATCCTTCACATCAACAAACTTCATAGATGCCTACCTTTCACGCCCTTCTGCTCTTCATTCCATATCTCTCATTGAGGTTGCAAGATCTTAGTCATATAATGCTCATCAAAAAAAAGAAAAATGGAAACCAAGAGATCCCCTCGCCATCGTCCGTGTTCTTCCCCGTTACTATTCAATGCCCTCCATAGATACACCCTTGTTCATTGATTTCTACAGATATGAACTCATGATGTACAAACCTTTTCACAATATAGAACTCGACATTGGTGCTTTCAACGATCCCATTGTTACAAACTGGCAAGAAATTAAATTGAACTACACTCCTCGGCATGTTGATCGAAAACCAGTTGAAACCCTTTCCTTATCAGAACACACCATGGTTTCTGACGATTTGCAAAACCCACAACCCATGCAATTAGATGAATGGGAATTGCTCTCCTAATTACACCCTACCAATGACATGCAAATAAGTGACCTTGACATCCTTGGTCATCGTGACTTTGACAAAAACCATAATTGGGATGATACGACCATCCCCCTCATCTTGCAAGAACTTTCCATTGACTTCAAACAAAATAATCGCTCACACCACCACCTCCCTCAACCATCCTACTCTGATACACCAAATTCTCAAACATTGTCCCCAACTCAAATGAAAGTGCACTCCATTGTCATGAATCACTCCACAAACATCCTAACAAGTCCACTCAGAATGGTTGTGCAAGGAACTGCTGGCACTGGAAAATCATTCTTCATTCGCTGCATAAGAGAATTCCTTTCCTTGACCAAAAACTTCAGTCAATCCCCAATATTGCTACTGGCCCCTATTGGCATCGCAGCATTCAACATCCAAGCGTCTACTATCCATTCAACCCTTCATATTCCTATAAAAAATTTCATGCCTTTGGAAGGGAATTCACTTTCAAAACTCCAAGAGGAACTCACCATATGCACTACATTATCATTGATGAAATGAGCTTCCTAGGCTCAACACTTTTAACCCGGATTGATGAACGTCTCCATGAAGCATTCCCTCACTATAAAAACATCTCTTTTGGTTGTTGCTCAATTGTTCTTGTGAGAGACCTTTCCCAATTACCACCAGTTATGGACATTCCATTGTATGCAGGCTCTTCCCATGGTACTGCACTTTGGCGCAACTTCAACACAGTTGTAACACTTTCAACTGTTTTTCACCAACAAGGAAATGACCCATCACAGGTCACCTTCAGGAACCTTCTTAACAAAATCAGAAATGCAATAGCTACTATAGAGGATTGGAAGCTTCTCATGTCAAGGACAGACTCCTTCATTTCTAAGGATGAGTTATCTGCTTTCAAAGGTTCCATGCACTTATTTGCAACCAACCAACTAGCTTCGCTTCATAATCTACACATGCTGAAGTCTTTGCAAATCCCAATAGCACTTTCTATTGCTGAGCACATAAAAAACAATGCTACTTCTCAAATTGATGATGAGCAGCTAGAGTGTTCAGTGTTGCTTTGCCCTAGGCTGCGAGTAATGTTAACATCAAACTTATGGGTTTCAATAGGCCTCGTTAATGGATTGCTCGGACAAGTGGTTGATATTTTCTACAAATCAAACCAACATCCTCCACAACTTCCAACATTTATTGTTGTTAACTTCCAAAAGTACATTGATCCTGCATGGGATACCAACAATCCTAGTTTTCTACGAATTCCACCTATACAAAGGGGGGTCGTACTCAAATCCCACTTAAAATGGCATGGGCATTAACGATACATAAATCTCAAGGCATGCCATTCCTAAAGGCTACAATAGACATTGGTACAATGGAGCATCAAGGTTTGACCTTCACTGCACTTTCCAGAGTCCCGTCTCTTAAGGATCTTCACATATCCCCAACATTTTCCTATGATCATTACAAACGTATGCAAGATAATCCACATGTCAATGTAAGGAAAAATGCAGATACATTTCTACAATCATTGGAGCTCCCTTAACTACGTTCTATATGTAGTTACTTCTCTCTTTCCACTATTTCATTTTCCTTTACATCCTTTCAAGCTAACTCCAAATTCTCCCTTCTCCCTAACTACTTTTCTACTTTTCATGTGCAGGATCTGCTCCTCAACAAGCTACAAATTGCTTGTTGTAATGTACATATCAATGTTCTATTTTGCATTAACATATATGTACCCGCATCAAAACATTATGATGTAAGAGGATCGAAATGTATATGAATTCATTTGAATAGTCAAAACAATTTGACAAAAACAAATTAGAATTGCTTGGATTTTATATTTTTAGACCTACTAAATTCTTAAATGTAAGGATATATGAATCAAATTATAATTTTTTCATAATATTATAAATCTTATTTTTTATTATGAATTTTATTTATCTTTTTGTAGATATATCCAACTATTTTAAGTTTTTCTTTATATTTTTTTGAGATATTTTCCAATGGTGTCCATTAACCTACCCTCTTTTTTTATATTATTAGAATTTGGACAATTTTAGGTTTTTCTTTATATTTTTTGGAGATATTTTCCAATGATGTCCATTAACCTACCCTCTTTTTTTATATTATTAGAATTTGGACATGTTCGGTGAAATTCAAAATGTTATGAATTCCATTTTCATGATCCACATTTAAGAAATGTATAAATAAATTATTTATTGTTTCTCGTTATAAATCCATAAATTATTTATTGTTTCTCTTTATAAATCCATATTCATGATCCACATTTAAGAAATGTATAAATGAATTATTTTTATTTTTTTAGTAGATAGATCCATAAATTTATGCAATGTTTCTTGATTGTAACCTAAGAACTACACAAACTACCAATCCAATCCATTGTCATTTCGATGAGAGAAGAATCTTTTTCATGATTACTTTTGAAATCCGGATAATGTAACGACCAATTATGTGAAGAATATAATGTCTTTAAAATATTGTATCAACCATAAGATTTTATTAACTAAAATTTGTGGTTCAACACTTGAAATTGTCTTTCTTGTTGTATATGTCCACATCTCCTTGCTTAGCTTGCAACACCGCGTTCTTTTATTGCACCCCTAGGTACAATTGCTAGTATTTAATAAGATTTGAATTGGACGATAAATACACTAGACTTGGTCAAAGGTCGATCTTTAAAGTACTCAAATTTCTCTTTTGTTTCAATTAGTATATTATTCTACGTATTAACCGCTGAACTAATTTGGTTGAAAGAAAATGAATTAGTTAATAAAAAATAATCATTGGAAGGGACATACTCTTACTTAGTCCAACTTGGGGGATATGTGGATTGAGAGTTTATTAATAATCATTTAATAAAAGTTATTATGTTTAAATTGTGTATTTATAATTTTTTTAAGGGAAAATTTTAAAAATTTGTAAAACTTTATTAATAATAAAGGTTTACTGTAACGTCCCCAACTCTCCGACCAACGAAGAGGATGCTACTGATGCTGCTATCTGGCTGGGAAACTAGCCCCATGAACATACAATGATAAAAATATTGGAATGCTTTGAACTAAAACATGCATAGATGCGTAATTATTTATCATACAACGGAAACAACTACATTCCATTCAAGCATTATCACATTTTAACATGTTCATCATTTTCATTAAACATCAAATACAATTGCAGAGAAAAAATAGGCAAAAATACTTATCTTGAATTGAAGCTTGATGCCTTCCGCAACGAGCTATGTCACTGCGTCGTTCCACCCAACCATAGGCCAGCATGCTCATCAATCTCTCAGCAACACTGCCACCCCCGAGCTGGGCATGATTCCACAAAGAACAAGGGAACAACAGGCTTACATGCAGCAAAACCATACACCCGCAGTCAAGCCAACACACAGTTGGGTTTCACAGACTACGTGGGGCAAGCAAACTGATAACGTGGAGGTTCCTTGGACTTACTCAGCCAAGCCAACCAATCACATCCCAACTCAATCACCCATCTAACAACTAGGTTCTCTGGACTTACTCAACCAAGCAAACCAATTAACAGATGGGTTTCTTGGACTTACTCAACCAAGCAACCAATTAACAGATGGGTTTCTTGGACTTACTCAGCCAAGCTAACACAGGGGTGCACATAACCACAAAATGCACATGCCAAGCATGAAAGGAAATGTTTTTCAACCAAAAACAATTCGGTGAAAGGAAAAACAACCCTATGAGGGCAAACACGGTTTCACAAATCACCCACGGGCATTTCAAGGGCAAAAATGACCACCAAAAATCCCCAAATTGCAGATCTGAACTCAAAAAACGTTTATGGGCAACATGGGGGCAAAACCGACCTCCCCAAACTTCCAAATTGGGAAGACTTGGCTCCGTAACCACTGAGCAACCCAAATGGACGAATTCTGGGCATGGGAAAATGAGGAAAACCACAAAATCATGGAGGAAAAACACCCAACAACTTTTCCGCATGGGTAGAGGGAAAAAAATGTCCCCTTAAACCCCCAAAATCGTGGGTCCCTTCTCCCATCCATTGAACACAACAAAATCAGGTTTCCCAGCCATGATAACGAGATTTAACTACATAAATTGTGTGGGAAGGAGCTCAACAAGGTTCACCTACGTGAGAGTGCCCCAACCTTCATGGGAATGGTGAAGAATGAAAGGGTGTGGGTGAGTAATAGCTTGGGTATGCTTTTCCAAGCATTTACTTGCCCAACAAGTCAAAAACACACTTTTCCAAACTATGTGGCTTCCCAAATTCGAATTTGACTCCCATACTTTTCCTCAACCACTACCTAAAATGACTGGGCACAAAAGACAAAAAGGGTAGTTGACAACTTTATGGGTTTTCCCCTTAACATTTGGCTTTTCTCCATTGACCCAAAGGTTTAAATGGTTCCCCCCCACCCCACCCGCCTTATCCTTGTGAGATCATGCCCCTTCTCTTCAACGGTCGCATTGACATAGCCGACTGTGGTATATTTTATTAATTGCAAAGTTACATGGTGTAAAATTATAATGTGCCTAGCTAGCACAAAACACCATCAGCATCTAATTTACTTGACGAACTACAACATGCTAAATCGATGGTGGGGCTTTTGCCTTGAGCTCCACACCACGATTAAATACAATATTTACATCATATACTTTAAATGCAAACGGGGTCAAAATCGGGGTGTTACATTTACATTCCTCAAATGTTTACAGGCATCTTCTAGAATTTTAAAAGATTTTCTAGCAGATAAGTAAGTTCTCCCAAGCTTCTGCTCTAATAAAGCTTTGAACAAAACTTAGCAATGGGGAGATACTATGTGAACAATGTCTCGAAGAGTCTACTGTTTCTTCACCAAAACTGCAAATTGGTCCCAGAGAGAAATTAACTAGTTGAAACCACAAATTACCATATGCTATGCTTCCAGGCATACAAACACTTAAATAGAAAAGTAAGTTCACCCAAGCCTATCTTGACAAAACTATCTTTTATACAAGGATTTCTAAAACTCAACAATATAGATATAGGAAACATAATACGTAAACAGTGTCCCAGAGAGTCCACTATTTTAGTCAGAATAATCTTCCATGCATTGTCATGTAATCATATTCATTTCAGTCCCGAGGACAGCTAATAATTGAAGTCGTGCTTGTCATCAACATGCCTTCTAAATGGATCACTCAAATCACAAATTTCCATATGCAACATCATTCCCAAATAATCCATTACAATAATAATATTAAATAACAAGTGAACTTGAATCTTTCTTCGTTGGATCATAAGAGATCTTGGATAAAGTCATTGATCTGTCCTTTCTCTTCCTGAAATATGTTCCTTTTTCCTTGCAATAGATTCAATCCCAACTTTGATAGGAGATCGACCTCAGTATTTCTTTCCCTATGTCTATATAAGCTATTGCACTTGAAGATATGCAAATTCCAATACTTAAGACTCATAAATATTGTAAATATGTATGTAATCCCCACAAGAAATGTAAGTCCTTCAGGAACCACAAAGTATCCTCGCAACCTTTGAAGTCAATGCCAACTTCAATTCAATTCATGGAGAGAAACATACCATGCTATAGCAATATTAACATTGAAATTTGAAAATGAGGTACTAAAACACTAAAATTAATATTAAAATCTGAGCAAGGTCCCCAACGCATAATGTGGGTAAGCTACCCACAGACATATAACACCATTAATGTATTAAATATGATCTTGATAGAATCAGATCATGATACAATTGCATTTTCATTAGTCATTAGCAATTCTAAACCTATTTATCAAAACTTGATTGTGGAAATTTAAAGGAGGACCAAGGGATTCATGAAATTTATTGGTTGACAAATACTTGGTAGGATATTTGGCCAAGCCATTAGAGCTAAGCCGAGTCACTAAATATATGTATGTATTTTGGAACGATGAAGTGTAGAGAAAACATAAGTATTTTATTGCAAGTGGGGACACATGCAAAATAAGCATGATGAATTAATTGTTAACTTTGGGAAGTATGCAATAGTCAACCTTCTTAAACTGAATCATTTCATAACTCTTGAACTTTCTTGAGAGATCAAAAGTGGTGTATTATCAATGTCATGCACCAAATTCCCAAAAATAGCATAAAACAATAAGAGATAGTATTCCAACACCTCAAGGATGCAATAAAAAGACAAATAACCAAACTCTTCAAGGAGGCAATCTCCTTCACAATGTATTTTAGATACAAAACAATATGAGATGAGATGATTCCAAACTAGATTCAATTGTGTGTGTGTGTGTAGAAGACAAAGGGTTCATTTACAATTATAGAGCCGACATATAATCACAATTAGGGTCCTAGTCGACCAATAAAGGTAATACTAATATGAGAATATGTTAAGCCCTTAATGATGGCACATGACCCCATATAGTGTGGCACATTACCCCCTATATTGTGGTGCATTACATATTATTTATGTCGGCTTGGGTCTATTAGTTGTTATTGTACACCTTTGTCTCCTATATATATGAAAGAGATGTTCTCGTTTTGGTCATCATTGTATCTTGTATTGTCTTGTGTACCTATTACATTGTGTAAGGAAGTTCCTTCCTCGAAGAGGATTGCTATTTATCTCTGTTATTCATTATTAAGGAATGGATTACTCTCTTCTTGTCTATTTTTTCTCTTTTTATGCTATTTCTGGGACTTGGTTGCATAACATTTGGTATCAGAGCTCTTTCCTCGGGAATGGCTTTTGCAAAACGAGTCATCTTGTAATTTTCACTACAACTTTTTTCATCAAGGATTAAGAGATCGAGGTTAAAAACCCACTTATAAAACAAGCCAATATATCCCTAGTCCAAAATTTAGATATTGATCCATTACAGTTTTAGAGATATTCACAAAGGAATCTAGGGTTTTTAACTAGTCCAAAACCTAGTGTAAAACAAGTGTTATAGGGAAAAGGTCACATCCGAGGCATTCGAGATATAAATTGAGTGAGATTGGTTGCATACGAAAGAAGACGAATTGGTGTATACGTGGTAGATTTTTCAGTTGCAGAATCAAAATATTGGACATGTGGCATACCGTACAAGTTTGCTCTTCTAAATTAGGTCAGACCTGTATCGTTGGAAATAGTACACATCAGGGTAATATAGGCCAAAGTTTCAGACTCACAAGAGTCGAAATTCAAATTTTACCTCAGTTACAAGTCGACCATAAAACAATCTTCTAATTACGGTTTGAAAAAGGTACGTCATTTTGAATTTGGATAGCTTTGAGTAGAAGGATCTATTTGTGGTAAGCCCTAGGGTGTCATATATATTTATTGTTCAAAATTCCACCAAAAGGAAGTGAAAAAATCACTGTTGGTCACCATTTTTTATGTTTATTTTGTCATAAAATTCCATGTTTTTCCTTCAAACAACCATCCACATCCGTCATATTTTATCCATACTTCCTTCAAATTTAATTATATGAGGTATAATTGTGACTTCTTTTCATGAATTAAAGTTTGCAATTTTTAAAGCATTAAAATTAAATTTTAACAAAATTTACAAGATTTTGCAACTTCCCGTAATTGCTCCAACCTTTGCATACTTACAGGACAACTGGGAACGTTATGAGACATGTGGCAGATTCCCTGATGCCCAAGGATGGATGAATATCTATCAGCTTCATGAAATTAGCTTCACAGGTGTATGGTCAATGCTGGTCAAACCATGCCATCTGTACAAGAAAAAAACCTGTTTTCTATCATAAAGTATGGCAGTTTTGAAATTTCGTGGGGATTTTCCCATTTTTGTGGATCTAAAATATGAATTCGACCTTCTGAGAGGAAATACAGGATCTCGTCCTCATATCAGGAGTACTTTTATCATTTACAATTATAAACATTTTGTATAAATACCTCAAAATATACATAGTTTGATAACTTGGAAAATTGGGAATTTGTATTTTGAAATTGCAGACCTTTGAATCGTTATTCATTGGTGTTTTGTTGTGATGCTGGAGTAATTAATCAGTAGTTAACAGAGTATATAAGATTTGAGTTTAATCAAGTGTGCAAGTGAAGCATTAGAGGGCCCCCTTTTCCAAGCCTATGCATTTCTTTTCGTCCCATCGTTTTCTTTGGTATGAGTTAAATATTTCTTTCCTATAGTTTACTATTGAATTCATGTTATGAGTTGAATCTCTATTTCATGTAGTTTTCCATTATATACATATTGTTACAGTATTGTTCCAAATTAAGTTTTAATTCTAGCATGTACTGGTTTAGTGATTTTTCTAGGAATTACATCTTGTTGTTGCAGCACTAGCATATATATTGTGAGTGAATTTCTTGTAAACGAATTCAATATATAATTTTGTCTTCAACAATAGAATGATATAGATCACCATACTTCTTAAATACATCAGACTTAGAATAGAGGATGAATGGAATGCTGATGAATGTTAAATAATCTAATGAAGTCTTATCTTGTAAGGGAGTTTAGTATTTCTTAACATTACACATGTTCAATCCATATTAAAATTATTTCTTAAAAAATACTAAGTTTATATTTGAAACCATATATGTTGGATGTGCTTCTAAGTTTACAAATACCCTAGTTTACATGATTAGGTCAACATTTTTGGCGTCGCTGCTGGGGTAGCACATTTAGAAATAAACTCAGGAAAATTCATAGGTAAGCTTTTATTTATTTTTAAAATATAAATACAGAGTTTAGTTTTAATTTTTAGTTATGTTTTCTTTATGTCTAGACAAAGAGATTATAGAGGTAGATTTTTGAAACAAAAACCCCAAAAACTAATCAACTATCACTAGGAGCAGGAACATCTACATCTGAGAAAAAATAACTTATTGCACCAACTATTGGAAAAGTCACTTTGGAAGAATGAGAAGAAAAACAATGTTTAGGACAAATGTTAACTCTCATTGATAGATAGATATTGTTGGCTCGTGAAGTAAAAATAAAACAAATACAAGGAGCAACACCTTCTTCACAACCTATCCTTGAAGAATTTGAAAAAGTACCTTCCATCCATAGTGAAAAATCAAGAGAGGAAAATACTTTTGAAGATCAAGATACTTTAACTTAGGAACTTTTGGAATCTAGGATGGCTGAAGAAGAAGCGTGCAATATCCCAAGGAGAGGACCAATTGCAGAACAACATAGAAATTATGACAAACAAAGGTAAGAGGAAAGAATAAGAAGAGAAAGAGAAAATGAAGCCAAGAGAAAAGAAGATGAAAGAACTGGAAGAATGGATTAAGAACAAGAAACTACTTTCATATTTCCAATCTTAGATACCAGTGCCATTATAAGAGAAGAGGTAAAAATGAAAAATATCATACCATCTTTTCTACCTAACTTTTATGGTATGGCTTCTGAGGATCCAGATTCATTCCTATTTGAATTTGACATTTTATGTTGTACCTATGGATATACTAATAACACACATAAGCTTCGTCTCTTTCCTGCTACTCTTAAGGCAACTCCACTAAAATGGTTCATGGGACTAGGAGACATACTATAACCAATTGGGATGACATGAGAAAAGTATTCCTTAAGAAGTATCAAGCATATTGCAAAACTAAAGATTTAAAGGATGATATTTTTAGGATGCCTCAGCAAGAGGATGAAACTTTAGAAGAATATCTTGAAAGTTTTTTATATCACGTGCAAAAATCTAAACATAGTTCTTTGATTCCTGATATCACCCGAACAATATTCCTAAAAGGTATACGAGGTGAATATCTTGATGTTCTTAATGTAATGGGAAAAGGAGATATTTATTACTTACAATTTGATGAAATAACAAAACTATGTAAAAAATACTCAAGAGGCAAGACAAGAATTGGAAAAAGAGATGTTATTTCTAAAATTGCCAAATCAGCTACAAGTAGTATAACCAGATCTGAACTTGGAAATTTATTAGAATATTTCAAAACTGATATTTTAAGTACATTAGGGACATAGGTTGATACATTAAAAACTGGAAAAAGACAAGAATAACAAGACCAATTATTATCAAATTTTTGTCCCAAATGTAGGAAAAAGCATCCATTGAAAGAATGCCCTCTAGATAGTATTCAGATTTGTGGACTTTGTACAAAAAATAATAACACTGATGATTGACCTAGGTTGAAGGAAATGCAGGCAACTCGAATGGAAGAAAGTCAAGGCATGGAATCTCTTTACTATTTAGTACCAAAAAACCTTGGCAGCCACCTTTTTTAGGTATGTCTCAAAATTCTACACAACAGTTTTCTCAAAATTATCAATATCCTATTCAAAATTCATGGAATGCTCCTATTCCTTGGAAAAATTGGATTCCTAAGCAAAACTAAAACCAACCTTCTCAAGGTTGGCGAGGATATGATTATGGGAATCAAACCTACCAACAACCCTACCCACAGTCATACCAACAACCATATCCTCAACAATTTTTTTCCTTATCAACAATTTCAGTAAAATCAACCACAAAATTCTTTTTCTCAACAACCATTACCTGCTCCACAACTAACCCAACCTCGACAACTCCAATTACCATCTAAGCAACCCCCACCCAGACCAACACAGTTACCAGCCCAGCCAATGGCAATCCTAATAATAATGTGGAAAAACATATGTATGACATTGATGAAGGAACATCATTTCCTACTTACTCAATCCTTCCTATTCAAAACATCCACTTAAGGTCTAGAAAAGTTTTACAAAAGGATTCTCCTGCTATTATAGAAGGACACGTAGAAGAAGAGAAAATTCCTGAAAAATCTAACACATAAAATTTACAAATAGACAATCAGATCCAGAAGAGTAAGACAATGATAACCCAAACACCTCCTTTTCCAGAAAGGTTAACCAAGGAAAAATTACTGATATCTCTTCCTGAATTTGATGTTCTAGATGAATTGAAGAATGCCAGTGTAAAAAATCCTTTATTGCAAGCTATTAAAGATATTACAATTTATACAAAGGCAGTCAAGGAATTATGTATAAAGAAAACTTGCAAAAGAAAGAAAGATCCACCAACAATTCATTTAACTGGAAATTTAGCAGGCTTAATGCCAAATACTATTTCAGTTGAAAAATATGTTGATCTAGGGATTCCTATGGTAACAATAACTATCAACAACTTTTCAATTTCTAAAACATTAATTGACTTAGGTGCGGTTATCAATGTGATTACATTAGAAATAATGAAATATTTGAATCTGCAAGATCTTCGACCAACCACTACGATTTTAGAACTAGCTGATAGATCTAAAGTAGTGCCAGAAGGGATACTTGAAGATATCATAGTCTCTTTGGACTCTTGGGAGTATCCAGTGGATTTCTTAGTTCTTTAACTAAAATATAATCTTGGAGGATATCCATTAAGTTTTGGAAGACCTTGGTTGGCCACAATTGATGCTTTCATTGGTTGTGTTGGTCACTCTATATACTTATTAATTTTTGTAACAAGCATAGTGCTCAATATAAATTTTCAACCTAGGGAAGTCTGTTTATTTCAAAGGTAACTAAGAAAAATATATGCATAAACACTTCAGTAGTTGATTAATGGAATGCAAATCATTCAATCCTATTCATTGCTTAGTCAACTCAACTCCCTGTAAAAACCAATTTAAATTATAAATCTAAGAATTCAAAGGACTCATAATTCCTACAATATCAATCCTGCGATTTCTGATCTAAGAATGAATCAATATAGAATTACTTTTGAAAGAAGTTAAATCCCATTTTACCAAGCCAGAATAATCACAAACCATCAATCAAAACAACCAATTCATAAAAGTAATGATCTCTCTAATTCAGTAAACTCTAAGAAAGATAAATGACAATACTATGCAGGAGCTGAGCATGACTGTAACAAATCTAACTAATTAACACACTTTGCATAAAGAAAAGGATTATCCTACACAATCGATTGTTCACACCACACTATTACAACAATCCAAAGGAAAATATGATATTGCAATTGTTTGTTGAGTACTATTGCAGTTGTCTACGAATACATTTTCTTTCAAAATTCCAACCCCTGGCTCCAATTTCTTGTTCATATTTATACAGAGATGGAACCATTTAGTTATTAATATCGGGAAGCCATGAAGATCTACGATCTCCAGACTGCCGAATTGAATAGAAACAGTTACGACTATTATTACATTACATAAAGTCAGTTCATAGTAATGAATGAACTTTTAATCTGAACTGTTTCATAGGCTGTACATGTTCCAGCTAATGGGGAAAGATGCTCGAGCAGTTTCAGCTAACTACGTGGAAGGACATCTGAGCTTCTCTCATCAACGTCTTAAACCAGATCATCAAACATGCCACTAACGCCAGACATTACTTATCTCCCGAATTTAGCAAGCTGTTGCACTTAGAACTCCTAGAGATTCTGAACCTTTCTTATAAACCAATAACGAGTCAGTTCAAATGAAAGATAAAGTTCATAATCATAAGTAAAATCAAGCATTAATGAAACAAACAATAATGGTTTATACCTTAGAGATTCATGCTTGTTCTTTTGGAAAAAGGTAAGGACTCAGTTGTAAATGGAAGGAAAAATCGGGGAAAAAGGGCTAAACAAGATAAGGCAAAAATGGCATTTTTGGCACCCAACATCTCCTCCCATCTATCCAATTGCATGTTCTCATGAAACAACCTCCAACTAGTCTGAATCTAAATCATACTCAAGCCTTTTCTTGTGAAAATTAGTGAGGTTGAAAGAAGATTCTAGTCTTCCCCCTTCCTGTAAAAAACGATTGCTTGTAATTAAATTAGCCCAATATTGTCTTTTTGCCTTCTTGGTCATCCTGTAGATACTCTTGTAATTCCTTTCTAGCCACCAAATGAGCGGAAATATGAAGTTTATCCCGAACCAAATCGGCCCACATGTCTCCATTCACTTAACATATCCTGGTATTCGGGACAAGGCATATTTAAAGTTCTCAAAACAATAGGGATCCTTCACCTTTAAAGAGATGGGAGAAACCTCCCATCGATAACTACTTCCTTTCAAGGCATATACCTCGTGTCGAGAAATAATATTAACATAAGTATAAATAACTTTCTGCTGAAATGCAACTGACTGATTGACCTTCTCAGGGGACAAAATATATCTTTTATGTCTGGAAATCAGAGGTGCAGGGGCTTGAGGTTCACTGCGAATCCACATAGTGGAATTATCCTCGTTCATGTGAATGGTTTGAGAAGAATCCCACCAGTGCATATGATTGGTGACAAAAGAAGTGAATTCCCTCAGATGGATATCCCCAATATGAGGAACCGGGTTAGACTAAGAGTCCAACAAACATGCCATCTCATGCAGGTATAATTCACAAAACAAATATTGTTCAGAAAAATCACTCTGGGTAAAAGTTTCCAGAAATTGAGGGGTTGTCATAATTTTACAAGGTTTACCTTCTTTTAAAGCCCTTATTTTGAACAGAGTCATATGTTCAAAGAGAAATATGGGGTAAGATGGTGATGGAGCTGTATAGATCAACAATTCCTAAGTTAGGGTGTACATTTGTCCTTTTTCATTTTTCATGGACTTGTACTTCCTTAACTCTTTCAGTTCCTCCTATAATTTCTCCCAATGATTTTTCTAGAAGAAAATATCCTCAACCCACTTTTCCATAAGTTCTTGAATAGTCTTCTTGTGCTCAGACAAAGAAATCATTCCTTTATCATATTGGCTAGTATGATCTTTCCAGTTACTCAATTCGAGCTTCAACAATGAAAGCTCTCTCACCATTTCTTGATTATCAGATATGACTAATTTTTGCGATCCCGCAACTTTCTCTTGTGCTGTTGGTTCTTGTGTTTCAGCAGCTTCCATTTGTGTTGTTGATTCTTGAGTTTCAACTGCTTCAGTTTGCATTATTTCTTCTTGAATTTCAGCAACTTCAGTTTGCACTGCTGTTTTCTGAGTCTCGACAACTTCAGTTTGAATAGTTGCTTCATGAGTTTCAACACCTTCAGTTTGAAGTGTTGCTTCATCAACTGGTTTTAAGAGTGTTGGTTCTTGTGTAACAACGTTCAACTCTTGCACTTCATCCTCAAAAACTTATGTCTGAGTTGTTGCTTCAACAACACATTTTAAGAATGCTGGTTCTTGTGTTTCAACATCCTGTTCTATTTCTATCCCTTTGGGTTGATGGGATTGCTCCTGGACTATTTTTGTGTCACCCAATTGTTGCGCCTGGTCCAAAAATAAACCAGTGTCCTCAGATCTGCTTTTAGAGGGAAGCAATTCAGTGGTCCCCGACTGTTGAGCCTACATTGCCTCATCCTCCTGCAACTCTTGATCAAGAATTATATCCACTTCCAACTTCTTTTCCTTTGTTAATTCTACCATTGGTGTCTTACCTCCCGCTTGGATTGAATGTGCCCATTTTCAAGCTGACACTTACATCTTCATAACTTTGTACCCTGATAATTTGAATAAGTCCCCACATTCTGGACATAATAGTTCCTCATTCTTCAAAATAGAAGGTTTTTTTCAAACTGACCAACAACTTTCACCAACGTATCCAAGCTTCATGTTGCCTGATTTTTACAAGCTTCCTTCCATCTCTGCATTTCTTCTGTGAGTGCCTACACATCCTCCTTCAACAACTCATTCTCATACAACAAATTTTCCAATTGGGGTTGGTTTGCAACAAGTTCTTGTTGATCGACGGATCCCATAGGTATATTTCCCTCTGGTTGTTGTGTTTTAGAGGGTAATCTAGGTCTTAAAATGGGGATTTCAAAATTTGCCACCTCTGCGGCCAAAGAAGCTTTGATTCTCCCTCTTTTTGTAAGATCGGATTATTGTCCTTTAATGATTGATCTCTTCTTCTTTCTTTGTGGCCTAAGAGGGATATAAACTTCTCCTGTTTCTGCCAAATGTTTTTCTTCCTCAATTATGGTTCCTCTTATTTTAGAGGGAGATTCAATGTTCAACACTTGAGGGTTTATTCCCCTAAAATATTTTTTTCCTACAACTTCTTCCTCTTCTACTCCCGCATTTGCAGCTCCAACCTCCGATTTCGTTGCTTTTGCAGATGTTCCAACTTATGTTTTTGTTGCTACAGCTACTAGTGATACAATCTCTTCTACTACCACCGTCACCCTGGCCATTTCTTCTATCGGGTTTGCTGCTACTGCAACTTCCCCTGATATTTCTTCTCGAACATCTCCTCCTTCTTCTAACTCTTCACCCCTCCCCCCAGCTGAATCTGAGCAGCTCTGCTCGACCTCTCTTTCTCCAACACCTCTCTCTGCAGGTGCCCGATTCACCCCAGCTCCGGCAATAAATTGCTCCCATGTTTGGTTGTTCTGTGCTAAGGTTCTTTGCACTAGCAGTTTAATCAATCCATGGTTTGTTATAGAGGACAATGGGTGCCTAGATGTTTTCACATAATGTGCCATATTTTGCAGGGTTCGTAGAAGATAAAATGGCATGTTCAACAATCTACCATGGCGTAAATGAGAAAGCAAGAAGAAATCATAAATATACATACTTCTATATCTTCATTCACAAGTAATGTACCTTTTCAAAAAAGATGGCAACCTAGTCCCAAGGTCTTAGTAGTGTTATTCCCTTGGACCTCGGTTGCACCTTCTCTCCTGCTGCAAGGAAGTCTTCTATTGCTATCAAGTTGTGTCTCTTTCGACAAAACCATCTATTCCCAATTCTGGGTAACCCCGTAACTTCTACCAAAGCCTGCTCTGATACATCTATTCTTAGTCCTCTTAGCTCCGAATGATCTCTAGTCAAATTCATGGCAAATTGGAATTCCATCTCCTCATGAAAACCATTTAGCCTTTCAAAGTATTCGATCCACCCAACTTCCCGAAAGATGGTGAAGACCTCTCTGTTTTGACATAAGGAATCTAAATTCTTGTGCTCGTATCTTACTGGAGGACCCATACTGCTTCTGCTCTGCTATCTCTAATGGTGAATATAGGATCTACAGTATCAATCGTTGGAGTTGCAACAACCGAAAATAGTAAATGGATAGTTGGGGTTCATGTTGATATCTTTGGAAAGTGGGCATAGTTAAGGATCAAGATATTTTAACAGGTTATCGTATGGGTTGAATGGGACAATTGTCATGAAATAAGTGTAGGTGGAATATATGACATGCTTCAGTTGAAGATTGATTGGCTACGGGAGACTAACCAGGATTAAAAAGGTAGAATATAATCATTATGACCATATCAGTTCATGCCTAACCATGTTTATAATCAAAACTCATACCTTTTCATTGTCGTACCGAACCGTCATTTTTCCAAGGTGGTTTCAGATGCCGAAACAATCGAGAGGGACATAATTACACATGCGCCTTCGTAGAGCAAGCCGATCACCATCCAATGTTGAATAGATTGAACATGTTCATTTTATAATTAATTTCAAGGATGCATGGAAGACAAATGAACTCTTTGGTGTTCATTTCAGGGACTGTAGAAGAGTGGTGAATCTTTAGCAGAATCTCATCATAACACAGAAAGATTTAGGTAAAAATCCATCAAAGATGTGACGAAATTTTAGTGGGGTTTTATCAAAAATATTGGTGGAGTTGTAGAGGAAAAATAACTAATTTGGTGAGAAAAATAGCAGATTTGTAGCAGAAAATAACCAGTTTGGCGGAAAATAGCAGAGTTGTAGCGGAAAAATAGCTAGTTTGGTGAGAAAAATAGTGGAGTTGTAGCGGAAAAATAGACAGCTTGGCGAAAAAATAGCGGAGTTGCAATTGAAAAATGGCCAGTTTAGTGGAGTTTCAACAGAGAAATTTTGAACGGAATTTTGATAAAAGCACGGGGAAAATGACGACTTTGCAACATAGGTCTGCAATTCTGACCACTTATTCTTGTAAGTAGTAATTCAACTTGAGAAGAATCATCCAGATTCCTACAATCGCTTGTATCGTCATGACTACTTTGTTCTGAGTTAACCTTCACACACATGCCTGTACACAATTCTAAAAAATAACAAACCGAACATGGCTAAAAGAAACAAAGGAAATCAACGATTTATTTATATACAATTTTCTGTGTGGAATTTGTAGTATATTTTTAAAAATTCTTAGGAACAGGGGAAAACACTTGCTCTTGTACCAATTAATAGTCCGGATCAGCTACAACATGAGAGATAAACACATCCTTTGAGATAGGTTCATGATAAATCCGCAACCGATGACCATTCGCAAAGAGAGGTGTCTGATTTTCATCAGTAGTGGTCAAACAGATGGTTCCATTGTCAAATACCTTATCTATATTGTAGGGTCCCAACCATATTATCCACAACTTTCCCTTGAAATCCCTTTTGAACCGTGAATCATATAAAAAGCCTAGTCTCCTTCCCAAAATACCCTCTTCTTTATAAACATATCATGCCAATTGGAGCACTGTTGTTGAATTAATGTCGTGTGATGTATAACAGTTGTGCACTTCTCATCTAATTTATTTAATTGATTCAATCGGTTCTTCTGAGCCTCCATTAAGTCCAGGTTTTCCTCTATAACTGTCTTCAGGGTTTTGATTTCGAATTCAACGGGAAAAACAACATTCTTTCCGTACACTAGTTCATATGGGTAGAATACTGTAGTGTCGCGCCATGTAGTATGATAGGCCCATAATGCTTCTAGAAGCCTTCTAGCCAAATCCTTATGGTGGCTCTTCACTATTTTTGTAAGGATTTCTTCAATAACCTTATTCGTGCTTTCTACCTGACCATTGGCTTGTGGATGATATGATGAGGTTAACTGATGCAAAGTATGATACTTCTGAAATAAGGATTCCATTTTATGGGACACAAACTGCGGTCCTCCATCTATTACTATCTCTCTGGGTACTCCAAAGTCAGTGAAGATATCTCCATATAATAAATATGTCACAACTTGATGATTGGATTTTACCAAAGTCCAGAGCCCATCTGTCAAAAGGTTCAACCACTAACTATGGATGAAGCGACATTTCATCCAATTTGTTCGGCTGGCCCATCCTTTGGCAGTTGTCACAGGATTGAGCATAATTCTTCACGTCCTAAAACAAGTTTGGCAAAAAAATACCCTATTCTTAATGCCTTATGAACAATTCTTTTATCAGCAAAATGCCCCCCACAAGGCTCATCATGGCAGGCCTTCAGGATGTTGTGAATCTCTTCCTCCCAAACACAACGTTTGATTTCCAAATCAGGTCATGTGTAGAAGAAATGACCTCCGATCCAGAAGTATCTCACACTCAGCTGTATGATCCTTCTCTTTTCTCGTTTTGATAAGTGCGTTGGAAGTCTACCTACAACCAAATAATTAGCAATGTCTGCATACCATGGGGAATAAACTGAGATTGCAAACAAGTGTTCGTCAGGAAATGAGTCTTCGACTGGTGAATCATCATCATTATGAGTTAGTCGAGAAAGGAAGTTTGCAACCACATTTTCCTTTCTTGGTTTGTCAACAATGGTTATATCAAATTATTGTAATCGCAACAACCACCTAGTCACTCTAGCATTAGTAATAGGTTTATTCATTAAATATATAATAGTTGAGTAATCAATATGCATAAAAGTAGAATACCCAATAATATAATGCCTAAATTTATTAATGACATAAATAACGGCAAGGAAGTCTTTTTCAGTTACCGTATAGTTCAGTTCAACAGGGGCCAGATTCTTACTGACATAGTAGATAACATATGGACTGTGACCTTCCTACTGTTCCAATAGCAGTATCTAAAGCATCCGAATAAATGTGAAAAGGCAAGTCCCAATTAGACCCTCTTAAGATAGGTGTTGTACACGACATTTTCTTCGATTTTGCAAACGTTGTCTGGCATGCATCTGTCCAAACAAATTGTGTTTCTTTCATTAATAAAGTAAATAAAGGAGACGCCAATTTAGAAAAAAAATTCTATAAATCACATATAATAGCCAACATTCCCAAGAAAACTACGTACCTCTTTCTGCGACCCAAGAGTAGAAATGTTTGCAATTACCTTTATTTTAGCTAGATCTACCTGGATTCCTGCAATAGAGATAAAATGCCCAAGAACTATACCCTCACTCATCATCATATGGCATTTTTCAGTACTCAGGGATAGGTGGGTCTGTTTGCAACGTTCTAGAACTTTTTGCAAACTTATTAGAGCTTCATCAAAACTACTACCATATGGAGTTCCATAAAATTTTCCATGCAATTGTTTACCATCTCAGGAAAATTCCGATTGCAGCTCGTAGAAATGTAGCTAGGGCATTACAGAACCCAAAACGAAGCACACTATATGCAAAGGCGCCCCAAGGACAAGTGAAAGTGGTTTATCTTGATCTTTAAGGGCAATCTGGATCTGATTATATCCGCTAAAACCATCCAGGAAAGAAAAGAATATTTTTCTAGACAAGGTGTCTAAAACCTGATTGATAAATGGTAAAGGGAAGTGGTCTTTTTGTGTTGCTTTATTCAATTCCCTATAGTCTACACATATTCTCCATTTCCCATTTTTCTTGGTTGCGATCACTAGTGGGGAAACCCACTCATTGTCTGAAATAGGATAGATCAAACTTGCCTCCAAAAGTTTCTGGATTTCCTCCTTCACAATGTCTCTTTAAGTTCGGGTTCATTCTGCGTTGAGGTTGGCGTACGGTCCTAGAATCATTTTTGATATAAATATGGTGAGTACAACGTCCTGAGGGGATACCCCCCATGTCTGTATATTCCCAAGTAAAAGATCCCTTATGGTCTTTCAACAACATAACCAGACGTTCTAGTTCATCGGCCTTGAGATTAGGATTAATATTCAATGTTTTCCCTGGTTCGATTTCTCCTGGAATACTTTTTGAGTTTTCAATTACTGGGATTGTTTCAGTGTTACTGACTAGGGTTTCTTCAATAAGTTTTCTTGTTCCTGTTCATTTACGATGCTACTCAAGCTCTGATATGCTTATTTGGTGATAGACACAGGCTCACTAATAAAACTGTAAATAGTATAATCTTCAGTCTTTGTTTTGAAAGTCAGGGCCCTCCTAATTGTAAGCAATGGCTGAGTACCTTCCTCCTCCTTCGAATCCAACCAAGATTAATGGGTGTCCCCCTGTTGGAATCAAGATAGGTATTGCAATCATATGAAAACATATCAGAATTTGATATGGTCGTCATTGATGGCAAAACATAGAATATGATCTAGATAGGTAGAGGACTCAGATGAATAAATGAAAGACTTAGAAGAATCGATAGTTTGTACAGAGATCCGATGGTCAGGAGTAAACCTGCAAAGTTTGAAAGAAAATATGATGAACAGATCCAACAGTCAGGTGTGAACTCGCAAATAAATGAACGGTTCAGAAGAAAAGTGGAAGATGAAAAGCAGAAGGAGGAATGCAGAAGACGAGAAATCAAAGTCTAAAATAATATGAGTTTTTGCAACCCGAATTCTGCCAATAGAATGCATAAGGCAGAAAGCGGAAGGCGGGATGCGGAAGATGAGAAATCAAAGTCTAAAATAATATGGGTTTCCGCAACCCGGAGTTCGCTAGCGGAATGCGGAAGGCAGAAAGCGGACAACGGAAAGAGGAAGGCGAAATGTGGAAGATGAGAAACCAAAGAAGGTAATATGGGTTTCCGCAACCCATTGTCTAATAGCGGAATGCGAAAGTTGGAAAACGGAAGGCAGAAGGAGTCTTGCGGAATATGGGTTTTTGCAACCCGGAGTCTGCTTTGCATAATGCAAAAGGAAGAAGGCAGAATGCGTAAATTGTGGAAGTTGTTTACACAAATTTAAAAAACTCGGGATCAGCAATTTGCATATGATCTAAGATCGACGATTAGGAAATGGTGCACAAGAAATCTACGATGCGAAAGGAGTTTGCGGAAAAGGATGTGCAGAATCACGTGTTTGTTAAGTCCTATTTCAGATCAACGGTCAGTACAGAGGCCACACAAAATCGACAGTGCGGAAGGAGTTTACAAAAAAGGATGTGCAGAAGCAGGTGTTTGTTATGTTCTATATTAGATCAACGGTTAGTAGAGAGTCCACACAAAATTGATGGCGCGGAAGAAGTCCTGTGGAAAGAAGCTTGCGAAACCAAAACTGCAGAAACTCTGATTTGCCAGAAAGAAAAAAAAGCAAAATTGTGAAGATGTGTTGCAGAAACTAATGATTACACTTCAATTGGATTCCTTGTCTATCATAAGGCATCAAACAGTTTTGATCAGTTCTGAAGATGAATAGTCAGGCATACGAACAGGTGACGAGTTTAAAGATTGATAAGTATAAGAGGATGCAGGTGAAGAGTAGTCAGTGCACTCTCTGTAGGAAGAGAGATAGTGCATGGACCATAGTAGAAGTGGGGATTGTGGAATGAAAGAGGACTATGAGTCCTTTCAACAATATCCAGAATAGAGACAATGAGGGAAAACAAGGTGCATAAGAAAATCCAGAAGTAGATTAGAACAGAGTTGGTATGCATTGTTATATCTGTTTTTTTGCATACTGTAATGAACATGTTTGAATCTAAGGAACAAGGGTGGTAGGGTGGTGCTAGGAAAAACATGATGTCTTCTCTGTACCAGTGGAAGTTGGTGCTTCCACTCAGTAGTATCTCGAGAATGTTATTTTTAGTGTGTGCTATAAAAACATGAGGGTTGGTGTTCTCCACAAGAAGGGATTTGTAAATAGAGGTTGCAGTCTCATTTGAGTAGGTGCTCAAATAAAGATGAATATTTGTTTGTCTCTATCATGTGTGTGTGATTGATGATCATCATTCCTTCTGTTATACATGTTGCATTATCATAACTGTAAATTTGTAATTAGTAATAATGTTTTAAATATTGAAAATGGTTTAAGCTTTAGAAATAACTGATTTACCCCCCTCTCAGTTATTTGAATAATTTCAACAATTGGCATCAGAGCGGGTTTATTTTATTTAAAGGTAGATCTGTAAGCTTAAACATGACAAGTTATGAAGGGACTTCATCTAATAAGGTACCTTTGTTTGATGGAACAAAGTTTTCCTTTTGGAAGGTTAGAATGAGAACCTATATAATGTTCTTAGGTGCTGATGTTTGGGATGTAGTAGACACTGGCTATGAACCAGTTGCACTAGCCTCTAGAGATGATAAGCTGGAGTTTAGTTTTAATACAAAATCAATGAACGCTATCTTGAGTGGTCTTGCAGAGGCTGAGATTGTTAAGGTGATGCATCTTGAATTTGCGAAATATATGTGGGATAAACTTGTAAGCAATTATGAAGGAAATGAGAAAGTAAAGGATGCCAAACTACAGACATATAGACTAAAATTTGAATAGCTAAAGATGAATGAGGATGAGAATGTCAGTAAATATTTTTTAAGAATAGAAGAGGCTGTGAATGCTATGAAGGGTCTTGGTGAAAATATCGATGAAGCATCCGTAGTTCAGAAAATTTTAAGATCTTTGCCTGGAATATTTAATCCCAAAGTTTTTGCAATAGAAGAATTGAGTGATCTTAAAACTTTGCCTATTGACCAACTTCTAGGTACTCTGATAGCCTATGAAATGAGGATTGGTAAAGATAAATCCACCACTAGTGAAGCATCTCTTAAAGCAAATAAGAGCACTGATTTTGAAATGGATGTGACCGAGGCAAAATTTGTAAGGAGACTGAAGAAAGGATCGAGTAAATACAAAGGCAAGATGCCCTTAATATGTTTTGAGTGTGGTAAAATAGGCCATTTTGCATCTAAATGTCCCACAAGCAAAAGAGACAAACTTCTGACGATGAAGAAAACTACATAGTCAATAAATACAATAAAGAGGCTAAATATAAAAAGAAATGCTCGTGTGTAAAACATGTTGATTATTCAGAAGAAATAGACAATGATTCATCTTGTGAAGATGAATTGAATAAATTTATTCTTATGGCCATAGAAGATATTGGAAATGAATATACATGAAGTGAACTGAATGATGAAGAATCTATGGTTGATATGGAAGGTGAACTAGTCAGTGCTTTGGAGGAGATTAACATACTCATACTAAAGAAGAGGAAACAAAAACAATTATTGATGCAGTATGAAAAGAATGGTAAAGAACCAAGTGAATATATTGCCCTGTTAAAATTGGAATTCGAATAGGCAAAGAAAATAGAATATATACTAAAACAACAATTAACAGAAGGGAAAAGAGATGTGAAGCTTTGGAAGAAGTAGTGACAACTAGGAAAGAATTGGAGAAATTTCAAGCTCTGTATCACCAAAATCTGTCAAGTATTAAAGCTTCAGAAGAACTGAACAACATTCTGAGTAAGAAAATGTCCCCATGGTTAAAAACAGGTCTATTCTATGAAGAAGATTCAACCAACAAACAGTCAAAATGTGAACACACTGTGCAAACAAAAGGAAATGAATCAAGTACCAGAATTAGAAGTACAGATCATAATTATCAACCAAGGATTGCTTAGAAACAAAGTCAACAAAAGGGAAGACAACCAAGATTTAGGTACCAATTTTTTTTCCATAGTTACTATTATTGTTGTTCTAATTTTGGCCACAAAGCTGCAAACTGTGCATTTAATTTTAGAAATATGCAATCAAAGAACAGTCAATTGCTGCAACATAGAACAAGACAACCAACAAGTAAACAAGAACTGCATAGAGCTCAAAGAATAACCCATGATACACATAACAACTCTTTTGATCTACTTTACAATGATCCAGAATGTTATGTTTGTCATAATTTTGGACACAAGGCTTCAAACTGTCATCTAAAGGATTACAAAACAGACCCAAGAGCGAATTACTCTGTTGAAAGTGCTAAAGTTTGGAAGAAGAAATAAAAATAACTAATGTGGCTTAGTGTTTTTTGTTTAAAGGAAAAAATGCCCTTAGTATATTGATAGTGGATGTTCCAAACACATAACTTGTGATAAAAGTAAGTTTCTGTCTCTAAGTGAAAATAAATAAGGAAATGTAACTTTTGGAAATGATGCTCCAGAGAAAATCAAAGGAAAAGGAATGGTGAAGTTGAGTAATGGCAAAGGGAAATCCCAAGATGTGTTGTTTGTAGATGGACTAAAACATAATATTATTAGTGTCAGTCAGGTTTGTGACAGAGGATGTGAAGTTGTTTTCACCTCTAAAGATTGCAAGATAAAATCTGTACCCTCAGGACAGTTGGTTGCAAAAGGCACAAGAACATAAAACAATGTCTATGTCTTAAAAGAAGGAAAAGAAGAATGTCATCTAAGCAAGTATGATAAAAGTTGGCTTTGGCATAGGAGACTTGGATATTTAAACTTTGATCATATAATCAAGCTTGTGAACAATGGGTCAGTAAAAGATCTTCCAAAAATATCAAAGGCATATGATTCTGTTTGTAAACCCTGTCAAATGGGAAAATTGACTCCCACACAGTTTAAATCCAAGAACTACACATCAACAGACAAACCTCTTCAGTTACTACATATGGATTTGTGTGGACCATCAAGAAAAGAAGGAACAAGAAGAGAAAGATATTTTATGTTGGTTATTGATGATTATTCTAGACTCACATGGGTTGCTTTTCTGAAGGAAAATCTGAAGCGCTTGAAAAGTCAAAATTTTCAAGGCTTTGACTGAGAATCAAACAAGAAAGAGACTTAAGGCAATAAGATCTGATAGAGGAGGAGAGTTCAGTTCAGGAGACTTCAAAGAGTTTTGTGATAAAAATGGAATTAAAAGAGAATACACTATTCCAAGGACTCCACAGTAGAATGGAGTAGTTGAGAAATAGAATAGGTCAGTACAATAGTTGGCAAGATCAATGATGAACGAAAGGAATATTTCATAGACATACTGGGTAGAGGAAATTCACACAGTTGTCAACATTCTTAACAAATATCACTTAAGGCCAAACAATGATAAGACTCCTTATGAACTATGGTTTGGAAGACCTGCTTCTATCAAACACTTTAAAGTCTTTGGAAGTAAATGTTATATTAAAAATAATGATGAACATCTTGGCAAGTATGATGACAGGGATGATGAAGGTGTCTTCTTAGGATATGCTGGAAACAGTAAAGGATACACTTGTTATAATATGAGGCTGCATAAATTGGTTGATTTTATTGACATTAAAATCGATGAAGGAATCCCTGTAAAAGATACTCAAATAAGTAGTGTTGAACCAAATACATAAGATACAGTTGAAGACAAGGAAGAACAGGTCCAAGAATCAGAAAAAGAAGATTCAGAGACAGATGATGAAAGTGCAAACACTCAGGAAGATTCAAGACAGCAGACAAAAACCAAACTACCTTCCAGAATCGTTCAGAAGAATCATCCTAAAAATCAGATAATTGTTGACAAGGATAAAGGAGTTCAGACAAGAAGGAAGTTTATTAAAGCTTCAGAACAATCTTAGATTGCTTTCCTATCTATGATGGAACCTAAGAATTTTGAAGAAGCCAGTGAGGATGAAGATTGGATTAAAGCCATGAATGAAGAGATTGATGAGATTGAGAAGAATAATACTTGGGAGTTGGTTCCTAGACCGACATATAAAAATGTAATAGGCTCCAAGTGGGGTTTTAAAAACAAGATGAATGAACAAGGAAAAATTATGGGGAATAAATCCCAATTGGTCTATAAGGGGTATGCACAAATTGAGGGACAAGATTTTGATAAAACTCTCGCACCAGTGGAAATATTGGAAGCTATTAGAATGTTTCTTACCTATGCCAGTCATAAGAACTTCAAAGTGTATCAGATGGATCTTAAGTTAGCTTTTCTCAATGGAGATCTAGAAGAAGAAGTCTATATATAGCAACTTGAAGGGTTCCAACTGACAGACAATCTTGACAATGATTGGAAATTGAATAAGGCTCTATACGGATTGAAACAAGAACTGATAGCCTGGTATTATAGATTGAATAAATATCTACATGACAAAGGATTCAAGAAAGGTACTGTTGACAGTAACTTGTATATCAAATCTGAAGGTGATAATCTATTAGTTGTTTTGGTGTATGTGGATGACATTATTTTTGGATGCAATAATGATTCTTTTGTTCAGTGGTTTGCTAATGTCATGCAATCTGAGTTTGATATGTCAATGATAGGAGAATTGTCATTCTTTCTTAATCTTCGCATTATTCATAGTTTTGAAGGTTTATTTCTCTCCCAAGAGAATTATTTGAAGGAAAGGTTTAAGAGATTTCAGATGGAAGATTCGTCACCTGTTAGCACACAATGGTTTTTGGTTGTAAAATTAGCAAGGATGATCTCTCACCTGATGTTGATCAAAGAACATATCGGTCAATGATAGGAAGTATCTTATACATCACAACATATCATCCTGATATAATGCAAGCTATTGGAATGGTAGGAAGATTTTAGTCTGCTCCTAAGAAAAGTCATTTGGTGGCTGTTAAGAGAATATTTAAATATTTGAAGGGCACAATGCATTATGGTCTCTAGTATCCTAGAAATAAGAATATTTAGTTAACTGCATATTTAGATGTTGATTGGGCAAATTGTTTGGATGAAAGGAAAAACACAAGTGGAGGTGCATTCTTCTTGGGTGATTCTTTAGTTGCATGGTTGAGTAAGAAGCAAGGATCGATATCTTTATGGAATACATAAGCTGAATACATTGCTGCTGCCACCTATTGTACACAAATACTCTGGATGATCCAGACATTGGCAGACTTGGAGGTAAAATATGTTGATCCCATTCCTTTCCATTGTGATAATACTAGCGCCATTAACATGTCCAAAAATCCAATCCTTCATTCCAAGACTAAACACACCTATTAAGTATCACTTCTTAAGGGAGCAAGTTACAAACATAGTGGTTCAATTGAATTTTATTCCTTCTACAAAACAGATTGCTGATATCTTCACTAAACCCTTACCAAATACACAGTTTGAGTATCTGCGCCAGAATCTGGGCATCATATCTTATTCCAACGAACATGTCCACTTTGATAGGGGGAGCCATGCTATAGAATCTTCTTTGACATTAATGTCAAAGGGGGAGAATTTTTTTTTGCTACAAATGATAAACAGTTGGTGATTACAAGTACATCATGCATCTAGAATTTGAAGGTTGCCATCAATGCCAAAGGGGAATATTGTTGGAATCATGATAGGTATTGCAATCAAATGAAAACAAATCAGATTGTGATATGGTTTGCATTGATGGAAAAACATACAATATGATCCATATAAGCAGAGGACTCAGAAAAATAAGAAAAGGACTCAGAAGAATCAACGGTTTGTATAGAGATCCGACGATCAGGAGTAACCACACAAAGTTTGAAAGAAAATCTGATCAACAGATCTGACGGTCAGGAGTGAACCCACAAATAAATACACGGTTCAGAAGAAAAGCGGAAGGCAGAAAGTGAAAGGCGGAATGCGAAAGATGAGAAATCGAAGTCTAAAATAATATGGGTTTCCGCAACCCAGAGTTTGCCAACGGAATGCGCAAGGTGGAAAATGGAAGGCGAAATGTCGAAGATGAGAAATCAAAGTCTAAAATAATATGGGTTTCCGCAATCCAGATTCTGGCAGCGGAATGTTGAAGGTGAAAAGCAGACGATGGAAAGAGGAAGGAGAAATGCGGAAGATGAGAAATCAAAGTCTAAGGTAATATGTGTTTTCTGCAACCTGGTGTCCGCCAGTGGAATACAGAAGTTGGAAAGCGGTAGGCAGAAGGAGTCTTGCGAAATATGGGTTTTCGCAACCCGGATTCTCCCCTGTGGAACATGGATTTTCGCAACCTAGAGTCCGCCCTGCAGAATCCAAAAGGCAGAAGGCGGAATGCGGAAATTGTGGAAGTTGTTTAAACAAATTTTCAAAACCCGGTATATGCAATCTGTATCTGATTTAAGATCGATGATCGGGAAATGGTGCACAAGAAATTGAGGGTGAAGAATGAGTTTGCGGAAAAGGATGTGTGGAAGTAGGCGTTTGTTAAGTCCTATTTCAAATCAACGGTTAGTAGAGAGGCCGCACGAAATCGATGATGCAGAAGGAGTTTGCGGACAAGGATGTGTGGAAGAAGGTGTTTGTTAAGTTCTATCTTAGATCAATGGTCAGTAGAGAGGCCGCACAAATCGACGATGCAGAAGAAGTCCTATAGAAAGAAGCCTGCAAAACCAGAACTGTGGAAACTCTGATTTGCCAGAAAAAAAAAGAAGGAAAATTGTAAAGATGCGTTGCAGAAACCTATGATTACACATCGATTGGACTCCTTGTCTACCATAAGGCATCAAATGGTTTTGATCAGTTATGAAGATGTAGAGTCAGGCATACGAATAGGTGAAGGGTTTAGAGATTGATCAGTATAAGAGGATGCAGGTGAAGAGTAGTTAGTGAGATATCTATAGGCAAAGAGCTGGTGCATGGACTGTCGTAGAAGTGGGGATTGCGGAATGAAAGAGGACTATGATTCCTTTCAACAATATCCATAACATAGACAATGAGGGGAACTAAGGTGCATAAGAAAATGCAAAAGTAGATCAGAATAGAGTTGGTATGCATTCTTATTTGTTTTTCTCCATAATGTAATGAACATGTTTGAATATAAGGAATAAGGGTGGTAGGGTGGTGCTAGGAAAAACATGATGTCTTCTCTGTACAAGTTGGAGCTTGTACAAGTGGAAGTTGGTGCTTCCACTTAGTAGTAGTTGGAGAATGTTATTTTTAGTGGGTGCTAGGAAAAACGTGAGGGTTGGTGCTCTCCACAAGAAGGAATTTGTAAACAGAGGTTGCAACCTCATTTGAGTAGGTGCTCAAATAAAGATGAATATTTGTCTATCTCTATCATGTGTGTGTGATTGATGATCATCATTCCTTCTATTATACCTCCTACATTATCATAACTGTAAATATGTAATTAGTAATAATGTTTTAAATATTGAAAATGGTTTAAGCTTTAGAAATAATTGATTCACCTCCCCCTCAATTATTTGAATAATTTCAACAATTGGTATCAAAGCGGGCTCCTTTTATTTAAAGGTAGATCTTAGAGCTTAAACATGACAAGTTATGAAGGGACTTCATCCAATAAGGTTCCTCTGTTTGATGGAACAAATTTTGCCGTTTTGAAGGTTAGAATGAGAACCTATATAATGTTCTTAGGTGTTGATGTTTGTGATGTAGTAGACACTGGCCATGTAAAGCGAGTTGTTCTAGCCTCTAGAGATGATAAGTTGGAGTTTAGTTTTAATGCAAAAACAATTAACGCTATCCTGAGTGGTCTTGTAGAGGCCGAGCTTGTTAAAGTGATGCATCTTGGATATGCAAAAGAGATGCGGGATAAACTTGTAAGTAGTTATGAATGAAATGACAAAGTCAAGGATGCCAAACTACAAACATATAGAGTAAAATTTGAACAACTAAAGATGAATGAGGATGAGAATGTCAATAAATATTTCTTAAGAATAGAAGAGACCATGAATTGTATGAAGGGTCTTGGTGAAAATATTGATGAAGCATCCGTAGTTCAGAAAATTTTAAGATCTTTGCCTGAAAGATTTAATCCCAAAGTTTCTGCAATAGAAGAATTGAGTGATCTTAAAACTCTACCTGTTGATCAAATTCTAGGTACTCTGAAAACCTATGAAAAGAGGATTGGTAAAGATAAATCCACCACTAGAGAAGCATCTCTTAAAGCAGATAAGAACACTGATTCTGAAATGGATGTGTCGGAGGCAAAATTTGTAAGGAGACTGAAGAAAGGATCAAGTAAATACAAAAGCAAGATGCCCTTAATTTGTTTTAAGTGTGGTAAAATAGGCCATTTTGCATCTAAATGTCCCACAAGAAAAGAGGCAAACTTTTGACGATGAAGAAAACTATAGAGTCAATAAAGAAAATAAAGAGGCTAAATATAAAAAGAAAAGCTCGTGTGTAAATCATGCTGATTATTCAGAAGAAACAAACAACGACTCATCTTGTGAAGATGAATTGAATAACTTTATGCTTATGGCCATAGAATATTTTGGAAATGAATATACAGGAAGTGACCTGAATGATGAAGAAGCTATGGTTGATATGGAAGGTGAATTAGTCAGTGCTTTGGAGGATATTGACAGAATCAGACTAAAGAAGAGGAAACACAAACAATTATTGATGCAGTATGAAAAGAATGGTAAAGAACCAAGTGAAATTATCACCCTGTAAAAATTGGAATTCGAAGAGGCAAAGAAAATAGAAGATATACTAAAACAACAATTAACAGAAGGGAAAAATAGGTGTGAAGCTTTGGAAGAAGAAGTAGTGACAACTAGGAAAGAATTGGAGAAATTTCAAGCTCTGTATCACCAAAATCTATCAAGTATTAAAGCTTCAGAAGAACTGAACAACATTATGAGTAAGCAAATGTCCCCATGGTTAAAAACAGGTCTTGGCTATGAAGAATATTCATGCAGTAAATAGTCAGAATGCGAACACACTGTGCAAACAAAAGGAAATGAAGCAAGTGCCAGAATCAGAAATACAGATCATAATTATCAACCAAGGATTGCTCAGAAATAAAGTCAACAAAAGGGAAGACAACCAAGATTTAGGTCCCAATTTTTTTTCCATGATTACTGTTATTGTTGTTCTATTTTTGGCCACAAAGCTGCAATCTGTGCATTCAATTTTAGAAATATGCAATCAAAGTACAGTCAATTGCTGCAACATAGAATAAGACAGTCAGCAAGTAAACAAGAACTATATAGAGCTCAAAGAATAACCCATGATAGATATAAAAACTCTTTTGATATACTATACAATGAGCCAGGAATGTTACATTTGTCATAATTTTGGATACAAGGCTTCAAACTGTCATTTGAAGGATTACAAAACAGACCCAAGAGTGAATTACTCTGCTGAAAGTGCTAAAGTTTGGAAGAAGAAATAAAATAACAAATGTGGCTTAGTGCTTTCTGTTCAAAGGAAAAAATTCCCCTGGTATTTTGATAGTGGATGTTCCAAACACATGACTGGTGATAAAAGTAAGTTTCTTTCTCTAAGTAAAAATAAATTAGGAAATGTAACTTTTGGAAATGATGCTCCAGGGAAAATCAAAGGAAAAGGGACGGTGAAGTTGAGTAATGGCAAAGGGAAAGCCCAAGACGTGTTTTTTTTTAGATGGCCTAAAACATACCATTCTTAAAACCGCCTTCCAGACCAAACCGCTTTCCAGACCAAACATAACATAAAACCAAACCGCCTTCCAGAATCCTTCAAATGAATCATCCTGAAAATCAGATAATTGGTGACAAGGATAAAGGAGCTCATACAAGAAGGAAGTTGATTAAATCTTCATAACAATCTCAGATTGCTTTCCTATCTATGATGGAACCTAATAATTTTGAAGAAGACAGTGAGGATGAAGATTGGATTAAAGCCATGAATGAAGAGCTTGATCATATTGAGAAGAATAATACTTGGGAGTTGGTCCTAGATCCGCAGAGAAAAATGTAATAGGCTCCAAGTGGGTGTTTAAAAAAAAGATGAATGAACACGGACAAATTGTGAGGAATGAAGCCCGATTGGTTTGTAACGGGTACGCACAAATTGAGGGACATGATTTTGATGAAACTTTTGCACCAGTGGAAAGATTAGAAGCTATCAGAATGTTTCTTCCCTATGCCAGTCATAAGAACTTCAAAGTGTATCAGATGGATGTTAAGTAAACTTTTCTCAATGGATATCTAGAAGAAGAAGAAGAAGTCTATATAGAGCAACCTGAAGGGTTCCAACTGCCATACAATCCTGACAATGTGTGCAAACTGAACAAGGCTCTATACGGATTGAAACAAGAACCAAGAGCCCGGTTTTTATAGATTGGATAAATATATACAAGATGAAGGATTCAAGAAAGATACCGTTGATAGTAACTTGTATATCAAATCTGAAGGTGATAATCTATTAGTTGTTTTGGTGTATGTACATGAAATTATTTTTGGATGCACTAATGATTCTTCTGTTTAGTGGTTTTATAATGCCATGCAATATGAGTATGAGATGTCAATGATAGGAGAATTGCCATTCTTTCTTTATCTTTGCATTATTCATAGTTCTGAAGGTTTATTTCTCTCCCAAGAGAAGTATTTGAAGGAAATGTTGAAGAGTTTTTAGATGGAAGATTCGTCACCTATTAGTACACCTATGGTTGTTGGTTGTAAACTTATCAAGGATGATCTCTCACCTGATGTTGATCAAAGAACCTATCGATCAATGATAGGAAGTCTCTTATACATCACAACATCTCATCCTAATATAATGCAAGCTGTTGGAATGGCAGGAAGATTTCAGTCTGCTCCTAAGCAAAGTCATTTGGTGGCTGTTAAGAGAATATTTAAATATTTTAAGGGCACAATGATTTATGGTATTTGGTATCCTAGAAATCATAATCTTTAGTTAACTACATATTCAGATGCTGATTGGGGAAATTGTTTGGATGAAAGGAAGAGCACAAGTGGAGGTGCATTCTTCTTGGGTGATTCTTTAGTTGCATGGCTTAGTAAGAAGCACGACTTGATATCTTTATCCACTACAGAAGAAGAATACATTGTTGCTACTGTTACAGAGAGAAAATTCCTATGGCTTGGGGGTACCACAACAGACAGTATGACACCAGAAATCAATCTTTCCCAATATGTAAGAACAATAAGAAAATATAACACTAAGGGTATCGAATCGTATCTTATTCTGGACGGTTGAAGTAGATCCCCGTTGAGCTTTTCGAATGCAATTGCAATTACAATTTTCTCTCAACAACAACAAACAAAGTAAGCATAATATATATAAATGTGTTAGAGCTATCATAACATATATAATCAACCATGCATAAGCAATTAAATACATCCATGGATTCAATATTCATATTCAAAATGCACATGAATTGGATAGGAAAAGATATTTCTATTAATAAATTAGAGATACAATAGTGACAAACTCAATGGGCACTTCTACGAACCGGAGAAACCGAGTCCTCCACCACTTCAATCCTCCATCTCTCGATAACAAGCTCACAAAGCAAAGTCAAGCTTGGGAGAACACTATGTGCTCCAAGGGACAAAGGGATGCAAACTCAAGTATAAGCAAAGCTGAGGCAACAATGGACAATAGTTTCCTTGCTCTTCAATTTTTCCTCTTTCAATGTATCCTAGGGGTTCCTTATATGGAACTCCAAAGAGGTAATGGAGGGTTGAATCCGATCGTTCTCAAGGCATTTGGAATGCCAAGAGTCAAGTTATTCGAAATCAAATGAGGAAAACTACAAAAATATTTGTCATTTTGCACACATCCCGATGTACACGGGTTTGAGGCCAAAAGCTGCATATACATGGGGGTATTTCTTTAAAAGTCGTGCATATGTATAAACAGGCAAATTTTGAGGATAATCTTGGAACATCAAAGTATAATATAAGTCTATGGGGTCCAAAGAGTCTGCAGAGGGACAGGGAAGGCCATAAATGTGTGATCTACCTGATGAGGTAAAATCATCTATAACAGATGCCCCTAATGTGTGAGGTCAGAGGGGTAACATGATGGCTGAAATACATTATAAAATCCATCCCAGAAGTGGAGTAATAAAGACCCAGGTGGAAGAACTAGCCACTCATCAGTACAATACAATGATAAATCTCTGCATGTGACTGCAAATACATGTAGTAGTCCCAGATACATAGGAGTACAATGGCCATGAATAGGCATGATATACAAAGTGTCATGTGTGGTCATCACCACGTACAATATACAATGGATCAAGATCTCCATAATGGATGAAGATATCTGATATACACTGGAAAGACTAGAATCATGATCATAAGAGCTAAAATTTCCTGAATACTAGCACAATCAAGGAGGTAGCATATATGGAATGCCACCAAGCTGGAAGGTATTCTACACAAACTGCTACGAGTACATGTCCTACTATGTGAATAGATGTGTCGAGGTCAAACATAGTAGTCCATCGTTTGATTACCGGTCATTGATGTATACCGTTAACAGACACGAGATAACCGACTGATAATGAAAATGGGAATCAAGGTACAAAGTGCAATCTAACAAGCGTGAATGGATGTGTTGAGGTCGAACACTTGGAAGAATCCATTGATAAAGGGACATTTATGTATTCCAAAAACTGTCGATGGCGATAGAACCTACCACTGATGACTGTAAGTCTCAAGGCACTCAAATGACTCTAGACTCCTATTCTAGAATAAATGATATGATGTCGATGGGATTGAATCCGCTAGAAGGAGGGCATTAAGGCATCCCCCATCAACCAATATGAGGTACTTAGCAACGCTGTATAATGTGGAAGAAATCAACGAATAAGATGTGCACGAACTAGTAACAATACCAGGAATGGCCGACATGCAAAGTCAAGATAACTAAGGAATGGCTGACTCAGGCTTCAACTTCCTTCGAGCAAGAGCATAAGGCAAATGGTGATTGAAGGTAGGCATCATGGACTCGATATGCAAACTAGGACATCTCTGTGACACAGGAGGCATCAACAGAGGCTCCATGGGGACCGGAAGCGCAACCAGTCGGTGGAGATAAACTCAGAGTAACAAGTACAAATCCTAAATTCAAACTAATAACCCAACCAATGGATGTGATATACAGTGCTCTGTTCGAAGGCGACACGACTTGACTGCTGCCATAGATAACATATTTTCTCGTCCGACTTTTTATGTTTTTTTTTCTTTCTTTTTTGGACTTTTTCAGATAGTTTGAAAAGCTTGAAAAAGATAAAAAGTGCTTTATAGTACATAGCTATGAGGAGACGAGTGTCAGGGATAGGCAAGCTAGCTCCAAGCAGTGGAACATAACTATGTTCAATGCAAGGAAACATGTGCAGGATAATGACACTCGGGGGAAGGTCTCCCCCCGGTAAAGGGACAATCAAGCTACAAAGGATATATATAAAAGGCTCTGCTTGCCTAGACATGAGACAAGCTCGGGCTATATGGTTGATAACTCGAAGTCAGGGAGACGGATAAAGCTCAAGAAGCCAAGAAAAACTCATGAAATGCAATTACAAGTTGATATATGCAAGGGGGTCCCTATGGGGAAAATCCAACATAAAGTTCAAGAGGAGTATGAAACTCTTGCTCAAGGACATGGCGGGACTAAAAAGGGACTCCCACAACCTAAAGGAGGCATCTCAGCATGGGTACCAGATGCAAAATAGGATGTAACTAGGTCACCCATGTATAGGAAAACTCTACCATTCTCACAATACCACTTCTAATAGCAGCATGAAGGTTCCATGATATCGCAGAATGGGTTCAAACCTAAGGTTAAAGTGAAACGGTCATAAGGTCATGCAAAATGTAGGTGGACATGAAATCCTAACCTATATGCCAATTCATAGGTTATACCTGCAATAAGATCGAACAGATCAAAGACTCAGTCAAATTGTGCTCAAAACGGGTTCCTATAACATCATATTAGTCCAAACGGTCCAAAAATGGTCAAAACTATAGAAAGTGGGTAAAAATTTCAAATTTTTTTTCTTCTGTAAAATAGTGAAAAAATAAAATTTTCCATACGATTTGAAATTTTACCCACCATAGTGTATTTGAGATCACGAACTTCAACAGCTTATTCCGGGAGCATCAGTCCATAGAATCACATTTTGTTTGGTTCCGGTAGGAGCTCATGCCCATCTCTTCCATTTACATGTTTTAATTTTTAATTTTGATGGTCAAATTTTATTTTGGGCCATCCCAAATTGATGTTTTCGGCCCATGCAGAAATCGGGCCTTTTTCCGCGTATAGGGATGGATATACGCGGAAAACACCATGAAACCCACGTATGTACGCTGCTGTTTTGCAAATAGTTGCGTATAGGGCCCCAAACAAGAAAATCAAAGGCAAATTCTAATGAAATTTGGAAAGTCTGATGCAGGATGGTTCTAGAATGGAGAATATGGTGATGTTGAGGAGTCAATGTAGGCTGATCTAATGGCTCAAAAGACATGAAGGGCATGTGGACTATACATGTTTTGGTGCCTTGGAAACTTAAGGGCAAAGGCAAGGTTAATCCAACTGCTAGTGGAGTACCGGGATCCTGACTCAAAGCCCTTTCAGCTAGACGGGATGTCCCTCAACATCGAAGTTGAGGATATTTACTTTATCACATGATTGTCCCGTAGAGGGGAGGTTGTAAACTTACGGTCTTGCGGGCCAGGAAGCGGGCTCACTATAGATGAGTACATTGTCCTGTATTATGTCCCAAATATAGAGAAGGTTGGGAGTCAAATCCCAACAAACTCGATCCAAAACCTCGGGTTGAAAGCCATACTGTTGGATCTAGGTAGGATAGCGGGATTGGCATCTCTCCACCAGGATTCAAGGCCTTTGATGTTATATGCGGTGAAGTGTATGCATCCTACAATATATGACTAGAGTACCTCACTGCTGAGTAACATGAAAGAACATTTTAATGACTACAAGATAGGGTGAGTGAGGAACTTCGGTTACAGAAGAATCCTGAGTGCTTTCTTTTTTGAGCATGTGCTGAGGCTAAGCCCTAGAGTTGAGATTCCCCCACATGGAGTTCGAGATCCGGCTCAAATAAGATGGGCAAACGTCATGCATAGACTAGAAGGGGGGCAGGTGGACAACCCCTACCCAACAGACTTCTTTCTCTGGTGGCGTAGACATATCATCGCTATAGATGACTATCCCTATGTAGGGATTGACTTCCGTGGAGACCCAGACATGCCTAAACCACTAGGCTCTGCATATGGAGAGATAGGTAACGAATCTCGACTTCAATTTTTTTTTTTTTTTAATTATTAATTATTAATATTATTATTTTTAATGTTTTTTGATATATGGAATAAAAAAGACATGTTTTTGGTGTGATGACATATAGTGATACTCTGTCATGTACATGCAGATGTGGGACCACGACCAGATGGTTTCCCTCGTCATCGATAGAGGGGAAGAGGAGATGCGATCATGGGTGTGGATGCAAAGCGTATGCTCCAAAGAATTCACATGAACTTCGTTCATTGGACACATAGGGTTCCCATGGTGCAAGTCGATGACTTGCCTGAGGCCATGCAACGTCAGGTGGTTGGAGTACCATGAGCATGGGTTCATTTATTTTTCCATCTAGCTAGATCCGTAGTGTGATACCATGGTAAACACCCTCCTCCCCCACAGGCTTAGAGGCTGGGATGCATATATTTTTTGTATGACTGTGTAGTACATTTTGGTGGCTTAGAAGCCCCATTTTTGTATATGACACTTATGTATTATGACACCACATTTTAATGAAAAATACCTATGACGATTGATTATTATTTTATTTACATGTGTAAATGTGTTTGTGAATGCTTCATGGTCTATGAAGCAAATACCAATCTAATACATGGTTAGCATATGAATCAACAGCTTGATTAAAATTTATTGTAATATGAATGTATGTTATGTTCTCAAATTTTCGTTCAAGCAACCTGACATGCAATAACCTTCGTAACAAAGTTGGATCCCTAACATGATACAATCCATTAAGCTGTGAAACCACTAACTACGAATCAAGACGTACCTTAAGAGAGTGAATACCATGTGAAATAGCATCATGCAATAACTCAATAACGACACTATACTTAGCAACATTGTTCGACAAAGGCCATAGACAAACACCTCTTGAAGACAATACCTGACTCGTAGGAGTATAAATCACCCATGAAGCCGAAGTTGAGTTTTGAGTGTGGTAGCTAGCACCATCAGCGAATCCTACATAAACTGAAGACTCTGTCGACTTCTGCCACAACAAACAGAAGCTAGTCAACAAACTCGATCACCACAAGTAGACCAAAGATATGCTATGCAAATGTACAATAATATACAACAAATCAACCCTGGCTAAAAATCATGCATAGTACTTCTTAAGATATTGCCCATTTCTAGGCTCCGCCAAGGCTGTCCCTTCATAATTGACTAACTCGTAGGCACCTTTCTCTAATACACGCTTGACAACATAAGGCCCATGCCACATGGGATTAAAATTTCCTTCCTCCAAGGGCTCCTTAGCTTGGTCCCACAAAAGAACCAAGTCACCTTCGCTAAACCTCCTAGGACAGACAAACTTATTGTACTGGACTTAACGCGATGCTTGTTAATCTCAAGAGCCACTAAAGCATCTCGACGCTGCTCCAAGTCGACCAAAAACTCTTACAATGTGGAAGTGTCTAGTAAAAGCTCCATAGCTAGCTTCAAAGAAGGGATTTCACACTCAATCGGTAAAACCGACTCCATCCCATGCACAAGTTGATAAGAAGAAAAACCAGTGGCAGTATTAACCACAGTTTGATAAGCCCACAAAGCAGGATATAACATGATATGCCAATTGGTCTTGCTTTGCGCTATGGTTCGTTGGAGAATGGAATTAAGTGACTTGTTCACTGCTTGAACCTGTCCATTCGCTCGAGGATAGTAATGAGAGGAATGATCTTGCTTATATCCTAACTTCAAAGACAACTCTTCCATCATTTTGTTCTGAAAGTGCCTTCCATGGTCAATAACAAGCTCTCTCGGAATGCCAAACCAAGTGATAATCTGGTTGAATACAAAATGCATGGCTGTCTCACCGTCGAATTTAACAGTGGGCATAGCCTCTTCCCATTTCATGAAATAGTCAACAACCACAATAATATGATGGTGCCCCCCAACTGAAGCTAGGTTTCAATCCATAAAATCAACTCCCCACTTGGTGAATTTATCGACGGTGATGATCGAATGAAAAGGGGAAGGGTGAGAGCACATATTCCATGCAAACACATGGAAAGGGTGGCACCTCTTGACCGCATTAACGCAGTCTTTAAAGATGGATGGCCAAAAATACCCTTCTCTCAATATTTTTTGGGCTATAGAAAGCCCAGATAAATGACCACCACATGCCCCTCCATGGAAATCATTCAACACAACCTCAACCTCCTCATGAGTTAAGCAACGATGTAAAATGGAATCAACCCAACGACGGTACAAAGTGTTATCCACGATGAGGTAATTATTTGATACATGACATAGTCGTCGACGCTCATCCCATGAGAGGTGAGAATGAACCTTCAAATTTTGCAAGTAGATAATGATGTCCCCATACCATGGGTCAGTAGTTGATATGAGAAATATGTGCTCATCAACGAATGAGTCCTCATGAACTTCTCCTTCATCCAAACTCAAAAAATTAGAGATAAGCTCAGCAAAAATCAATGATTTCTTTGACTTTGTTGAAACAAACTCGAGGTCAAACTCTTGCAATATCACAATCCACTTATTGTATTTTCCCCTATCATCCTTCGAGTGAGGAAAAAATGAAATGGATTAATGTGAGCTACAATGAAAGTTTGGCGAAGAAGGATGTAATGTCTCAAATGCTGAACCACATGGACGGTAGCTAAGGCCAACTTCTCAACATGGGTATAACAAAGCTCCGTGTCAATAAGGTTTCGGCTAAGATAGTAAATGACATGCTCCTGAAGCTCCTCATCCTCTTGAACCAATACCATGCCAATCGTCTCTTGGGACGTTGCCACATATATCAAAAAGTCACAACTATGGTCGAGTGGACTAAGCACGGGGGTCGATGCCAAGGCTTTCTTCAAAGAATCGAAAGACTCCTGGGCTCGCTCATCCCAGATAAACAGAGTGTCTTTCTTCAACAAACGCATGAAGCCCCTAGTCAAATTGGAAAAATTAACTTTGAATCTTTGCAAGAAGTTCGCCTAACCTTGAAAACACTGAATATGTCTAATGTTACATGGGGGATAGAACTGAAGTATTGCCTCAACCTTCAAAGGATCGACCCTTATACCCTCCTCGAAAACAATGAACCCTAGTAAGCGACCGACCTTCACACAAAAGATGCACTTATGAGGATTTAACCGAATTTGATAATGATGACATCTTTCAAAAACCAAACACAAATGATAAGGATGACACACCCTCAATCGAGAGTGAGCAGCTAAGTCATCCAAATATACTTCAATAATCTTTTTAAGGTCGTGAAAGGCAAAGGTCATGGTCCATTGAAGCATAGCTCCGGCGTTTTTAAGTCCGAAGGGCATCTTCTGGTATGCAAATGTGCCCCAAGGAAAAGTAAAAACAGTCTTGTGTTGGTCCTTGGGTTTAATTTGGATCTGATTATATCCAGAAAAGCTGTCCATAAAGGAGAAAACTTTGCTCCCTGCACACTCATCCAAGATTTGGTCAATAAATGGTGTTGGGAAATTATCCTTAGGACATGCTCGATTTAAATCTCTAAAATTAGTGCATACTCGGATCATTCCCTGCTACTTATCCATCGGAACGGGGTTTGACACCCACTCCATCAAGGGAATGAGATAAATGAATCCAACTTTGAGTAACTTCTCTAACTCTGCCTTAATCATAGGCGCTTTCCTATGATTCATTGCTCGCAAACGTTGTCGAATAGGCTTAGCATCTGGATAGGTTTTGATTTCATGCTCGAGAATGCGAGGGTCAATTCCTGGCATTTCTACATACGACCAAGCGAACACATCTTAAAATTCTTTAAAAAGCTCGGTGTACTCTCTAATCTCATCGGGGGAACAATATGCCCCAATTTACACATTTTCAATCTTGACAGGAATGCAAGAAATATCGATAGGTATAGTTGGTGACAAGTTAGCCATGTTCCCTTCAACATACTTGCTAGGAGAGCCTAATGGGACCATGGGACTACCAATTTTCACACTGAATATCACCTTAAAGTCATCACACTCAATATCATCAAGCTTAGGGAGGAAATAAGATCTATGATGCAAATCTCCCCAAGGTTGTTATAAACTAGACATAGCCTCGAGAATAGCCTCGTCTAATGGAAAGATGTCATCGAGGCAGTCATGTGAGTGAGATGACGACACTGCCCAAACATGCAATGCATAAGGGTCCTCCTCTTCCGTCCACGAAGAGGAAGGACTAGACGCTACAACCGAATCAATATTAGCTTGATAAGCCACCATAGTTGTAGACAACGGCATGTCCGTCTCGGTAGGTATAGAAACTTCACTCGAAGTACTTAGAGAAGGAAGAGTCTAAGGATCCTCCATATGCGAAGCACGGAAAGGAACTGAACTCAACAACGTTGAATCCTTACCAAGGCTAGAACCGATCATAAGAATGGGCACAACACAAATAAAAGTTCCCATTAGTGAAGGATACATGCCCACCCCAATATTCTCAGTTTCTGGCTGAAAATGACCGATAACCAGGATAGAAGCTCCCAACGATGCTTTCAAACTAAAATTATCAAAGAATATTTGATCAACCATCACAACCTTCCCATCCAAAGGAAAACAAACAACCCGGAAGGGCGACGACGTGACTGCTTGCATATTGTAAATCCAGTTCCTACCCAGTAAAACATTATAGTCAAGGGGCGCATCAACCACCTCGACCTTGATCAAAATGGTCTTCCCTCCCAATTGGACCTCAAATGTTGTGCAGCCGAAATGATCTTCCATCAAACACAGTTAACATGTTTTCTGACTTAGATAGCGTAGGAGAACCCAACCCATTCCAACATGACAAAGACATCACGGAAGACACAACTCCCTCATCAATCACTGTGTGCTTTATGGTGTTGTTTAGACACTCTACATGCACCCAAAGGGACACATAGTAAGGCAAGTGAGGCTGGAATCCACGAGTTTCAAATTTTATCGGTTGAAGTAGAGCTTCCATCAGCCACCGCAAGAGCAGACAACAAGGCTTTCCTTTGCGGAGGACAAGTCTGAAGAAATTCTAAGGCATAAATCGTACAAGGAGTCTGGTCCAAATCCTCGACGATAGAATAGTTATGGGAGGCTCGAGCATTAGGATTATGCCTCGAACTCTTCAAGACTCCCTTAGGAATGTGAGGCGGAGCTTCAGGCTTATCACTAGGTTTTTCAATACGCAAAGGGCTCTCAGGTGGAGCGGGTTTTTTTCCTAGGTCTGGTTGTGACTTACCATAATCCTTAGAATGAGTCACAACATTTGTGGCATTCACCATGTTAATGCAACCATGGCCACTAGCAGTGTCCAATGGGTTTGGAGTCCCACCAGAAGCACCACTAGGATCCACGGTCCTCAAGTTCATATTCTAATTTTGTGGTAAAGGATTTGTCAACACAGTTGGGCCTTATGCGATGAACTTCAAGGAATCTTCCATCCAAGGGAACAAGTGAGTGAGGTGATCATCCCCACACAACTTACAAGGAAATTTAACCTTACGCTTAGGTTTGTTGTCCCCCCCAACATTGTTGTTGTTCTTGTCATTATTATCATTTTCATTCTTATTCCCACCCTTTCAATTATTTTTACCTTTATTTTTATCCCATCTAGGTTTCTGGTTACCTTTCTGGTTCCACGATTGCACTGAAAGTACCTCCGTCATTTGTGTAGGATGAGATGAAGCCATAGCTTGTCTTGACGCAGGCTGGTTAACAGACAAATTATTCATTTGGTTTGTAACCAAACTTACGGGTTTAGCATTTGCGGAGCCAACAATGCCATCAACATGTGGACTAGGTTTAAGCTTAGGGTCAAAATTGGATCTAGGTGCGTTTGGTATGATCTCATACAAGAGCCCAGACTGAGCATAAATCAAATTCAATTCTTGAGCTCTAAAGATTGCTTGCTCCTCGTTCTGCACTTCGGATGTGGAAACATCCTTCGCTATGTAAGGAAATAAATACTTGAGGAACCATTCCAAAAGGAACTCTGGTGGTATAAAGGCCTTAATCAATCTCTAGCGATGATCACAAGTGTAAATTCCAAAAGGAACAATAGTGACTATCCCTAGGAATCCAACTCCCTCGAATTTGGTTCACAAGTAGGGAGAGTGAACACTCACTGTGCAATGGACAAGAAAAATCTCTCCAAAATGCCATTGTCCAATTAAAAAATGATCAAAAGCTATTCTCATGCCTCATGACATCATTTTATTAAAGTCATGAGGCCTCCTAAGGTCGAATTTCCCTCCATGGGATTCCTCCAACTCATATTAGTGGTTTAGTAACTCTCATGACACTTGTCTTCCTCTTCATGCTCCAATTCTTTTCCCAATTCGAATGGCTGCCTCTAACTCCCAAATTCGACCTCTTTATGGCTATTTTTATCCATGTCAAGTCATATTTTCCATATGTCTGCAATCAGTTCTGATTTTTTCATACTTGTCATAGAATCTTTCATCATTTGTTGTCATAGAGTGCATGAAATCTCCTTCCAAGCGACACACCTTGTATTATAGTCTCTTCCTCTTCCATGGGAGTTACTCTCCTTTACCTATTCAAATTCCTTGGCTCATTATATGATATTTGACACCACATCACCCTTCAATAATGTTATGTTACCCATGTGTTTGAATTTGGATGAAGATCATGTCAAGTGTGTGGGGAATCTAGTCATCCAAAGGCTCCACAAGCTTCCAAGTGCCTTCATGAACCCATGCCACCTTGTTTTCTTAGCATTTATCATTTATGTGACCCATTTAAATGTGAATATGGTAAAATAAAGTCCTTTTGGGTCCCAAATCCCCTTATTACAAAATTTATGTCTCTGTCCCAACCCAGGGAACTAGTAGGTTGGTGGAACATTATTTGCAAGTAGTCTTATTTGGAAATTATTTAATTGGGGACATGACACTCTGTGATGGATTTAGAGAGAAGTTGACGAGTGCGCTTATTAAGGATGGCCTCTGGCTCCAAAAATATGGATCCTTCATTATCTAGTTTTGGTAAAACAGTTTGTGTTTTGATGTTCGTGCCAATAACTTTCTTAAGATAAGAGACATGAAATAATGGGTGAATGCGAGAAGAAGGAGGAAGTTCTGATTTATAAGAAACAAACCCAATATTCTGAAGAACCTTATATGGACCATATAATTTGGAGCGAGCTTCTGAATCCCTTTGAGTTTCAAGGAGGATTGCTTATAAGGATGTAGACGAAGAAAAACCATATCACCGACTTGAAAACTGCACTTAGAACATGTTGATTAGCTTTTTGTTTCATTCAGTTTCTGGCCATGTGAATATTGTCCTGCAAAATGTGAAGAATCTGATCTTGATTTCAGAGAACCATGTCAACTGCTGAAACTGGTGAATTGCTGGGGGCATATGGAAGGATCACTAGTGGTGCCTTACCATAAACTACTTCATATGGAGTCATTTTAGATGCAGTATGGTAGGAAGTATTGTACCACCATTCAACGAGAGGGAGCCACTTTTCCCATTGATGTTGTTGTTTAGAGGTGAAGTAATGGAGATTCGTTTCCAAACATTTGTTGATAACTTTAGTATGACCATGTATTTGCGGGAGATATCTTGAACTCATGTTCAGTTTGGTGCCAATGTGGAAAAATAGTTCTGTCCAAAAATGACTTGTAAAGTTGCACCGCGGTCTGAGACAATGGAAGAAGGGATTCCATAAAGACGAAATATCTGGTCCATGAAAATTTGGGCAACTGAGGAGGAGGTATATGGATGGATGAGAGCATAAAAATGACTATATTTGGAGAGCCAAAAAACCACAACCAAGATTATGTTCTTGCCTCCAGATTTAGGGAGCGTTTCAATGAAATCCATTGAAATATCTGTCCAAATCCTTGTAGGGATGGGAAAGGGCTCAAGCAATCCAGGAAGGAGTGTCATTTCACCCTTGTGGCACTGGTAGGTATCAAATTCAACCACCATCTATTTAATTTCCCAACTCATTCCCTTCCAAAAGAAGTTATGTCATGCCCGCTCATATGTTTTGAGGAACCCAAAGTGCCCCGCCGATGGAGAAGCATAGAGTTCTGTTGAGGCTTGGAAAATCGAAGGTAACAATAGTAAGGGATTCTCCCCAGTAAATGTTCCCAACTAGCCCATTACTATTTGGTATGGGGAATCCGTCTGGTTTACGATCCGGCTACTGTAGGTCAAGTATCAAAATACAAGGTTTTACCGGTTACGGCTTGGTCCACTGTGTATACTTTTAGTTTTTTGAATTTAGGTATGATATGCAAGTGCCTATCTAAGAATGCAGATTGATAGAGAATATGAGGAGCGGTCACAATGTGATGCGCATGTTCTTACCTCTCGTCTTAACTCTCTCGCATCTAAATCACACACAACAAGAAACTAAAACTAACTATCTAACCTATCCCTAGGGAGCAAGATTATCATTTTTCAATGAGTAATGTATTTCTGCGCATGCATTAAGAAAAATCACAGATAGCTGTTACTTATTTCAAAACACATGAACATTAATAGATATATGAACAACAAGATAGCTTATTGTTTATGAAAAGCCTTCATTACCCACAGTGGAAATTTCATAGAATAAACTAGAGCGCATTCATAACAAGAACATAGGTTCAAAGAGTTAGAATGATCTCATAGTTAATGGACAACAACTGAAAACGAAATAGTTCACATTCAACAAATCCTTAGCACATCATTTGAAACATTCCACCAAGCTTTCTCCAACAGGAAACTTGTAATTCTTTATTGCAAAAGGAGATAGTTCTTCTTACAACATACTCTCACAAATCTATCTCGGAAAAAGTCCTTTATTACATCTAACTCTCCTATATTTATACAAAACAGCAAAACCTTTGGGCTGCCCCTTGTGACCTTTGGGCTCCCCCCCAACCGTTTAATCTCACAATTTTGTCTTTTAGTGAGTGCTGTACAATACGTTATATTAAATTAAAATTTAATAGCACTTTTATAAAGAGAGACTAGCTTGGTTGTTGATGAACTTTTCCCAAGCCTGTGCCTCTGCTGCTATCGATCTGTTGAGATCTCAGACCCTTACTTTCTTCTTCTCTTTCTTCATCTCTGCTTCTTCATTTTCTTTCTCTTTCTTCCTTGATGCCTCCTTTCTTCTGCTTTGTATTCTAGACATATCTTCTCTACAGCAGCAGTCACCCTGTCATGAATAACCAAAAAAATGTATCAGTCCATTTACCTTCTCCGTATGCATTCCGTAAAATAAACTATATACAGTGTTAGTGCATGAAAATAAAAAATGGCAAAACAAAGAAATCCTACGAGTTTGTGTCTTGAAATCCGCTAAATCCATTGTCCAAACTAAAATCACAAGCTCAATAAAAACAATGTTTACCTCAATCCAGGCCACATCTGGACTAACTCGAAATCATGAAAGCATGAAACATAACAATGTAACCGCTAAATCTGAACCCTAAATTCTGCTCTTCATCTCGGAGAAACTTAGACTTGACCAAAACCCATGGAAAAACTCGCCATCATCAAATAGAGTAAAAGCACACAAAAAAGGTGGGAAAAATATTCTCAGCGAGCAGAACTACTAAGCATCAGGCGAAAACAAAACTCTCATTGGTGGGAGGAAGCACTATATGTCGGATGGTTAGTTCACTAAGCCGCTGCAACGGTAGAAGACAAACTAACTATGGGTTCCGCGACCAACTGAAAACATTGACGATTGGAGGCTCGGAGGACTAACTAGTAGTGCGTCGGCATAATAGTTTACTAGAAAGATGCAACGACTGGAGTCATATGGACTAAGGGTTTTGCGGAAATAGAAAACAACTGCGAATGGAATAACGAAGGACTAAAGTATCAACGATGGTGAGCTCAACACTGCCGGCGTGTCAACAACAAAAAAGACTAGCCCTCCGATCAATAGTCAAAAACCCTTCCGATAGTGCAAATAAAAACAATAAAACCATGACATCGGTAAAGATAAGAGCTAAAAATCCGCAATGACGAAAGACAAACCAACTATGGCTTCCATGGCAATAGAAAATCGTTGGCGATCGGAGGAAAAAGAGCATGACCAAAAAATCATAGTGGCCATCAAGTTTAGGGATATGATCCTCATGAACCCTAATTTGGTGGCACCTAGAACAAAGATCCAACTTGGAGAAAAAATGAGCACCATGAAGCTCATGAAGAAGCTCATCAACAACAGGAATTGGAAACTTATCCTTGATTGTGATATGATTAAGTGCTCGAAAGTCAATGCAAAAGCGCCATGACCCATATTTTTTTTGGACAAGAAGAATTGGTGAAGAAAAGGAACTGGTACGAGGGAGAATAATACCTTGCTTCAGTAAGTCCTGAACGAGCATCTCAGTCTCCGTCTTTTGGTGAAAAGGGTAGCGATAGGGCCTGATGTTGGGAGGGATACTTCCATGATGGAGTGGAATATGATGGTCCTCTGGTCTTGAAGGTGTAAATCCCACTGGTTCAACAAAGACACATGCATATTGATCCAAAATTTGTTGTAGATACAAGGGAGTAGTAGAGACCGCTGAAGGTTGCATCTGAATAAAATGGAGCTGAGTGATGACACCACATAATTTAATCTTAAGAATATTTTCCATGCAATGTGCACTGATGATGCTAAGAGACACTGGTTGTAGGCCTTTCAATGTGTGTTTTTTCCCATTGATTGAAAACTGCATCCAAATTTCAAGAAAATCCCATAAGATGGGTCCAATTGTGCATAACCATTGAGTTCCCAAAATCACATCATATCCTCCTAAGGAAAGGAAAACATTTCAGAGCGAAAGTTATAGACTCCTATAGAGATATGCACATTACGTCACTTCCCTTTGCAAGATAAGGTTCCCCCATTGACAATCATGACTTCAAATATGGAGCAAGGATGGACAAAACAATCATCCTATTTGGCGATTCAAGGGTCAATGAAGTTATGAGTACTACCATAATCAATGAGTATTGTAAGAGGGAGCTTCTTGAAGAAACCCTTGACCTGCATGGTTTGTGGGGAGGTGACTTCATCTAATGCATGGAGAGATATATCTGGATGGTCATCTTGAGTAGGAGGGCCAACAAGAAGCTACTTAATGTCATTATGATCATCTACTTGATCCTAAGAATCGTTAGAAATTTTGAGGTGCAGGTGGAGAATCCACATCCAAGAGATAGAGTTTTTTCTCAGCACATTGATGTCCCTTGGTGATTTCTAGTAACAATTATAACAAATCCTTTTTTCTCTACGTTCCCGCATATTGGCTTCAGAAAAATGCTTGATATGAGTGGTTCTAGAAGCTGACATGATTGGAGGTATTTGGGGAACCATATTTTTGAATGGAACAAAAGTGGAATTGGAGCACTATTGAGCTATGAGCTTGTCCTCCTCCAACTTAACTAACCCTAGGGATTCCATCATTGTGTTGTGATAGAACATTTTGACCTCAGATTGGATTGCATCCTTCATAGCACTGATAAAATGACTCCTGTAGAATGCATAGGACAATCCTTCTATGTGACTGGCCAGTTTCTCAAATTTTGTCTAATACTCCCTCCCAGTGCAAGTTTGGAAAAGTTTAGTGAGTGCTCTTGTGAAATCATCAAAATCACTAGGGCCAAATTGTTGCAAAAGGAGTTGAAAAAAATCTATCCATTTTGTCTCATCATTATCCTTGATGTACTAATGGAATCATTGAATGGATTCATGTTCCAAATGAAAGGATGCAAGTGGCACTTTGTTGCCATCAAAAGTGTTATGCAAACTGAAATATTGTTACTCCTTGTATATCCATATAGTTGGATCATCACCATTAAAGTAAGAAAAATCAAGCTTTGGCCCACGAAAATTGCTGGAAGAAGAGAACCCAGTGTCTACAGAATACTTTGGTTGTCGTTTATTTTTCATGGCTGAATGTTGAATATGGAGGACATGAATTTTTTCATCCAGATCTTGGAGTTTTGTCTTGAGGGAAACAAGTTTGTCTTCCATTTCTTTGTTTTCTCCTGCACAGGTGACAACCTGAGTTTTTTTAGGGAAATAGGTAGAAAAACAAAAAACATAAATGTTCTTAGAAAATTAAATTTTGGAGTGGGAAAAAGAGTCTGGTGGGTAATTGGGGTTTGACTAGGTTTTAGACACTTTCTAAGAGATAGTGAAGCAAAAAATTAGAATTTCAGAAGTGGGGTGAAAGGATGATAAAAAATTTCAAAGAAGGACAAGGAAGCAGAAATAGGAAATGAACATTGTAGAAAAAATTGAAGGAGATTGGGTGAGAATCGAAGAAGTTACCGAAAACCCTAAAAATAAACAAATGTGGGATTTTGGGCTTTGAGAAGTGGAATTTAGGATAGGTTCCTCAAGGAAGGAAATATGCAAAATGGAATGACAGGGGTTCTAGTGAATTTTCAAGGGAGAAAAATCTAAAACAAAGAAGATATGGTGAAAAAACAAAAAATTATACTTGAGAAGAACTGTAGTAAGAACTACTCCAATAATCACAACGCTGGGAAGCATTGCAAATAAAACAATTGGCATAAATTCCACCCATTGAGCCCAAGAAAGTGCTCTGATATCAGATGTGAGAAAACTTCTACAATAAATAATGAAAATGCATGATATAATATAAATAACAGAGCACAGAAGGAATTTTATTGATCGCGGGATACTTCGAGGGGGTAACCTCCTTTGAGCAAGCTCAATAAAAATAACTCGTGGATTCCTTCATGTTATACCATGAAACGACACTTCTCCATCCGAGTACTAACACCAAATGTTTCGGTACACAAAAGGACAATGTGGATTGAAGTAGCCTTAACATTATAGATGAATTGAATCGTTGATGCATACTCACTCCTTCAGCTTTTTCAATTTTTATAGATGAGTTTTCCTTGCACTCATGGGTCCTCTTGTGATAACTCACGTGGCACTCGTGAATCAAACCATATCTAACCTGTGTGTTATCCCTAAAAATTTACACTTGCGAGTTTCCTGTATAAAAGTCGCGAGTCAGCCGCGAGTTTCCTTATTTATACCCACGAGTTTCATTAAGAGAAATTTAAAAATAAAAATATGATTGGTTTAGGGGCAGTTGGGTTCGAAATGGTAACTCCCCTAACTACCCTAACCATCCTAGGCCTCGTAACCTATCCTCATCAGCAAGTATAAATAGAGTGGAGGGGTAGAGGATAGATGAACTAAATGCAATTGTAATATGTTCATGTTTCTTTATATAAAAATAAGAGATACTGTGGAGAAGCACCAATATTTGTTGCAGGTATTGAAGGGAAGAAATCTTTGGAGAATTTGAAGAAGGGATTTAATGCTAGGATCAACCGTATGAAAAAGGTACCTATCCTACTAACCTTTACTCTCTTATTTATGTTTCCAAACCCTTTATGTTTGCAAGTCACACCCTAGTATGTTGGTGACCTTAAAATCCCAAGTCATAAGGTAGATATCCCTCACAAAAGAATTGGCGACTCCACTAGGGAGTCTAGTTTTTGTTGGGGCCTCTTCAATCAAGTTTTTTGTCCTGTTTTCTCTCTTTTTGTTTCTGTCATGATTTTCAACTATCTGATTTTCAGTCAGTATTTATGGATCTTTAGGATTTGTTCTCTTTTGATTTTTCTTTTTGAAAAAATTTAGAACCACTCACGGGTTTCTGTACTTACAATCGTGAGTTCTTAGTTGAATTTTTAGGTTGCGTTAAGAATAGTTGCGAGTGCCTCATGTTTTTCCCACTGGACATTCGCAAATTCCTGTAGGAGAGTGTCCAAGCTCTAGGGTTTGCTCTTTTTTGTGCATTTTTGGCATTTGACTACCCTTTTGGGGTTGTGTCCTAGGTCTCTATTAATCTGTTGTTTGGTGCAATTCACTGTTAACTTTCTTTTACAAGCTTTATGTTGAGTAGGTTAGGTTGAATACATGTGCAAGTTTATTTTTAGGTCTTTCGTCTTGGCATTTCGGTTGAAGTCCGAGTAGTTCTAAGTCGTTTTGATCTCTTTCAGTTCCTGTTTCTGCTCAAGTGTGTCTGTTTTCTTTATCAGTTCTCTGTACCTTTACTTATTCCATATTTTGTTGATGTACTTGGCTTCCAACTTCAGTAGTTCATCCCAGGTAGGTTTTTGGCCCAACTTTGCAGATTTTTTCAAGGTTGTGATTGTAGGATCTCAATATTGTTTCTTGCATTTATACATGTTCATTTTTTCTAACTTACTTAGCTGCATTAATTTGCATTTAGCTTTTGATTTTTGAAAAACAAAAAACTAAAAAAAGCATTGTAGTTGCATTGTTAGTCTTAGATAGGCTCTTTGTACTCTTGTTTTTCAGTTGTTTTCAAAAAGAAAAAAAGCAAAAAAAAAGTCTTTTGTTTTTCAAACTTCTTTAAGCGAATTTCATTTGTTTTGAAAAAGGGAAAAAGCATTTTGAACAACATTTGTATTTGAATTTTTTTACATAATTTATTCTTTTGATTTCAGTTGAGTCATAACACCACAAGTTTCACTTCCACTACCTTGGGTAATAATAACCCTAAAAAGAACGTTATTAATTAAAATCTATTAGTAACATTTTCTTTTTAGGGCGTACATTAACTAGTTTAGGCTAGGATCTTGGACTAGGTGATATTAAACTATCTAAGATTGTTTAAACTAAGACTTAGTGGCTTATCGTTTAGGTAAATCCAAGTTTGCAAATGATCAACCAAAAATCTCTTTTAACACAAGAGTTAAGCACGAGGTCATGTGAGAACTTAGTTGCAGAGATACCCTTGCCATACTTTGTTCGAGCATATATTAGGATTGTTGTGTGTACGGGGGTTCATTCAGTACCACCTTCGGCCCCGTGAGGTGTCAGTGCTGCTTGAATTTTGGGTTTAGCTACGCTTCCCATGCATAGCAGTCAGACCTGCGACTGTTCCACTGAAATATTTTTGTAAGCTTGGTAGCCTTAATATCAATACTTAGGGTTCTTTCACTAGTGACGGTGGAAGGCTATTTCCACTATACCTAGGGAGGACTTGGGAGGGAGGTTTGGTGATTCAAACACTTGTACCCATAAAACTTGTCACGAGACCCCAAGTAACTGTTCTTTGATCTTCCCTGGTTTGTTCTGGGCCCTAATCATCCCAAACGCTCCTTTGGAAGGTATATCTTTTACCTTCTTGTGTTTGTGATACCTAGTATTTTTTAGTGGTGTGCTTTATGGTTTGGTTGTGATCTAGTCTGACCTCTAGATGTGTGATTTAAATATTTAGCTATGGAGGATCAATCTCCTCGTAGGTCTAGATGGTTGCAAAACCTTCCTCTGCTCTCGACAGTGGAGCCTCCAATGCCACCTCAAAGGCGGGGGGACTTAACACAAATAGTTCTTTTGAATCAAATGGTGTCAGTGAAATTCCAGGGGAACTTGAACTTCGTTATACTCATACTAATCATTTTTCTGTGGATATTGAGGATTTGCAATATGAAGAGTTTGCAATGAATTATAATTCACCTCTAACTAACTTAAGAGATCATGTTTTAGTGCAAGTTCATCAGTTCGGTCCACCTGGAATTGGTGTTCCTTTGAGTTTTGTTATGTCTAGTTCAGGAGAATGTCTAGGGGATATGTTCACCCCCACTTCAGCCATGATGGCGAGGGGGGTATCTCTTTCATCGGTTAGTGCACCACGACCAAATGCATATACTGCACTAGTGATGTCTTTGATTTTTTTGACCCCATGTGTCTCCAAGTTCCCAAGTGGCTAATCCCTCAATACCTTCAAACAATGCTAGTCCATCTAGCATGGTGGCCATTATGATACCTAGTGTACCTTTTAATTCTTATCTGTTATTTGAAAACACTCAAAGTTGTCCTAGTGGTTCCACTCCATTTGTCCAAGGATTTTTGTGGTATGGAGGGCACATTCCTCCATCTGCACCTTATGTAGGCCCATCACCTACTTATGTTTGTGTGTCATTCAGAAGCCATAACCCTTTTTCAGGGTTCAACTTTCAAACTTCTAGCCAAGTATCAACTGCACCTTTTAGAAGCTCTCCCTTCTCACTGTTTAGTGGGGGAATCACAAATCCTGTATATGCAACTCTAGCTTTGGACAGAACCAATTGAACACCATTATCACACACCCCAAGTTAGAAATCCTTTGGGTTTTGGATGGAATTCATTTCAAAACATTACTACTTCATCACAATCGGTGGCTGGGGGCAACCCCAACCTCTCTTTTGGGAACATTAGTGCAGGAACTTCCTTGCCCCAGAATTCTCAATATAAATCTTCAACTATGCCCATATTACACTTTCTGGTAGCTTTAAACTTTCTAGACTTATCGAAACTCATGAATGACCCTGTGCGCCACCATCCGACTTGGCCACCGATCCCGATTAAATTACCTTTTGACATTCCTAATTTTGAAGGGAAAATTGAAGAGGATCCGGGTGACCATGGTATGACGTTCCATTTGTGGTACTCCTCTAACTCATTGAAAGATGATTCGATTCAACTGAGGCTATGTCAACGAACTCTGACCAGTGTAGCGGCTAAATGGTACATTGAACTTCCGTCTGCCGCCTACGACAACTTTCTTGAGTTAGAAACCATTTTTTTGAACCACTTTCAACTTTGTGTCTGGTATGATGCCGATACAGACCTTATGTCGACCTTTTGGAAGAATAAGGCCACTCATATATCTAACCACATTCAGGAGTGGAGAAGAAGAAAGAGGCTCATTAAAGAAAATATTCCTCCTGAATTCCTTTTGGAATGGTTTTTGAAGTATTTATTGTCGTATATTTCAAAAGATGTTTTGACATCTGTAGTGACCACGGAGGAGGAGGCCATACCCAAGGCCCATCAAATGGACTTGATTTATGCCCAGTCTTGGATTCTCTATGAGATTATTTTTGAGGTTCCAAGGTCCAACACATAATTTTCTAAACTAAATTCTGGACCACATGCTGATGGCATGGTACGTTCAGTTGAGTCAGCGACTGCAGAATCATTGGACAAATAGATACATGAATTGTCAATGAAACAATATTTAGATGAGGTAGCTAAGTCTGCCACTCCCTCACCCCAAAATGCAAATGTTTTTGCACAATCTACCCAAAAGGGCACTCAACATCCTTGTGGGAAAAATAAAAAGGGTAATAAGGGTGAGGGAAGTTAAAATAAGCCAAAACCCACAAATAATGTTGAGGGGGGCAAGAAAATAATAAGAAGGTAAAGTTTCCTTGCAAGTTAATCCAGGAAGATCACTTGATCTATCAATGCCCCTTACTGGATCAAGCACATAAGTTGTTGAAACAACAACAACCTGCCGTCCTGAAGGATCCGTTCTTGCAAGGACTGAGTGCAACTTCTAGTGATCCAAAAAATGTTGTTGGCATGCAAAATGATCCTTCTACTGATCAATCATATATAAATATGGTTCAACCTCATACCTTACTATAAACTAGAGCCAAGAATTATGAAACAAAGGCTTTGCAGAAAGATAAGAAAATTGTTGAAACATCAGCCCCACATTGAATTGATAAAATGACTAATCCTATCTTAAAAATACCGAAAGGTGTTTTCAAAAAGACAATTCACAACCCTAATGCGAGGGTTGCTTCCAACTACTCAGTAGTGGAAGAATTGTCCCAAACACCTTGTTCGATGTCAGCCTTATAAGTGCTCCAAAGTTGTCCTTCATAATGAGATGCACTTTTGGTGGCCATAGGTAGTATGGAATCTGCGAACCCGATGGCTAAGTTTAATCTTTCTGATGTCAAACCACGCCTACCTTACCATGTGGGATTTTTGATTGATGTATACATGGCAGAAAAACCATTGGATGAGCAGTAATAAACGAAGGTGCATCCACATGTGTAATGCCAATTTCATGTTGGAAAGCTCTAGGATCCCCTGGGTTGTTCCCATATAACAGTTTTTTTACTACTTTCGATGAAAGGTATTTCCACCCACATGGTACCCTTCCATCTTTTGAAATAAAACTGGTAGGGAGAACGGTCTCTGTAGAAATCGAAGTTGTGGATGCCCCTCTGGACTATAATTTACTTTTGGGGAGAAGTTGGACCTATGCAATTTGTGCTATTCCATAGTTCATTTTACGAGTCTTTGTTTTCCCACATGAAGGAAAGTTGGTGACTGTTGTCCAACTCACATATACTCGGAAGGGTCGTATGTGACTTCAGAGTCTAACGTCCGTTGAATGATCAATCACGCCCAACAAATGAGATTTTGGGAGTCGGGATGTATACATCATTGATGGGAACTTTCGATATGCTCGCTCCTATAAAATACCTAGGCATGACAAGTGTAGGGAATAACATCTCTATAGTTGTAAATAGAATGAACCTGTGGGTTCTCCCTTCACAAGAAGAGCCTCAAGTGCCCTTATCTGCAATAAAAGTAGCCTATCAAGCTATATTCGATGCTACTATTGATTCCACCTCGACTCCTTCCGTCTCAAAGGAGTCATATGAAGCTTACTTTCTCGCATGGGAATGGAAATCAACGTATTCATATGACTACTTATATTTGGTTTTTCCATCTAATGAAGCCATTCTGGAGGCCATGATAGGACCTGGGAAAATTTGTGAAGACTTACATCGCAAGTCCTACTTCCTTCCATACCTGAGAATGATATAAAATTTTGAGTTCCATGTGAGACTAGCTGAAGGTATTGGTCGACCTATGAATTATTTTCCCAAGGAGGGATTGTTTGCTAAGGGTATTATGGAAAACATTTCCACCACCATACTAGTCAATATCTCTACCAAACCGGATATCGTGGAGAATGTGCATATTGGAGAAAACTCTTCACTTGAAGAGATTTCCAGTTATACCGCCTTATTTAAGGAATTTCACAATGTCTTTTCCCGGTCTTACGAGGAGATGTCAGGCATCGACCTATCAATTGTGGAGCATGAGATAAGAACTTACCCTAACATTAAACCTATTCGACAAAATCTTTGACCTGTGAATTCGTAGAAAGTGACAATCGTTAAGGCTAAAGTTGAAAAGTTGTTGAAAGCCGGTTTCATTTACTCTATCTCTCTCATGGAATGGGTATCCGATCCCGTTTCGATTGATAAGAAGAAAGGGACCATACATGTTTGTACTGATTTCTGAGATTTGAACAAGGCATGTCCTAAGGATAACTACCCCATGCCGTTCATTGATCAGATTATTGATGCATGTGCGGGTAGTGAATTTTTCTCATTTATGGATGGTTTTTCGGGATATAACTAGATTCAGACTAAACCCGAAGAACAACACAAACCTGCCTTTATCTGCCCCTAGGGTACATTCATGTACACAAATATGCCATTTGTCTTAAATAATGTCGAGGCAACCTTTCAATGTGCAATGAACTTTTCTTTCCATGATATCAAGCACATTGTTGAACCATACCTAGATGATCTTTTGGCCCATTCTCGAAAGAGGAAGGATCATTCGTATCACCTTCGTTTAGTTTTTGAAAGATACAGACACTACAAGATTCACTTTTATCTCGATATGTTCATCTATTGCGTCGAATCGGGGAGACTTCTAGGCTTCATAGTCTCCAACAAAGGTATACAGTTACAAAGTCTACAAGGAAATTCAAAATTTCTTTGACAATTTATTGTCAACTATTCCAAGATCACGAAGGGATTCATGTGATTTCTCAATAAAGACACCCCATTTCTATGGGATGAATCGCACAACAATCCTTTGAGGCATTGAAGAAAGCACTGCTATCAGCTCCTCTTTTTCTCCCGCTAGATTACACGAAGGACTTCATATTGTATCTGGACGCATCTGATTCTATGATTGGTGTTGTTCTAGGTCAAGAGGATGACAAGCTTCAAGAGCATGTCATATATTATCTCAGTCGCGCTTTGGCTGGCCTAAAACTTAGATATTCGCATGTAGAGAAACTGGATTTGGAGGCAGTCTATGCCGTCCATAGGTTGAGACATTACATTTTACCAAGGACAACCATTGTAGTTGTAGAATAAAATCCATTCTAGTATGTTTTATCTCGATTCATAATCGAGGGAAAATTCAATAAGTGAATTTTCATACTCCAGGAGTTTGACTTAGATTTTTAGTCCTCCAAGTCAAAGAATTCCTTAGTATTTATGGAGGTTATCTCAAAGTTCCCGAGTGATGAAAGCATGGTGATAGAAGATGAGCCATTTCTAGATGAGCACATTTTCTTAATATCAACTTCTGATCATTGGTATGAAGATATCTTAGTATATCTTCATACTTTGAAGTGTCCTGTGACCTTCTCACAGGAAGATCAATGCATGTTAAGATTGAATGCTAAAAACTACATCATAATAGGTGATATGTTATATAGAAGAGGGGTAGATTCCATCTTACATCGATGCCTTACCCATGAGGAGGATGAGCTTGTCCCGAATGATTATCACACCAAAGCATATGGGGTTTTTTTATCTGGGTTAGCAACGGACCAGAAGATATTGCATGCCGGGTATTTCTGGCCTACCATCTTCAAAGATTACATAGAGGCTGTAAAGCATTGTCATTCGTGTCATCTCTACACCAAAAAGATGCGGTTGCATCCTGTTCCTCTTTTTCCCTTCATTGTGGTAGGGCCCTTCACCAAGTGGGGGTTGGATTTCATGACCTACAACCCAGTGTCTGTTGGGGGGCACAAGTATATCATTATCGTTGTAGACTACTTTATGAAGTGGGCAGAGGAAATTCCTACCTTTAAAGCCGATGGTGAAACAATGAAGTAATTCATGTTCAATCAAATTATCACCAGGTTTGGTATTCCGAAGCAGATTGTCACTGACCATGGCAGTCATTTTCAGAACAAGATGACGACAAAGTTGACTACTATGTCAGGTTTTAGGAAATACCACTCATCTTCCTTTTACCCGCAAGCAAATGGGAAAATAGAAGTAGTCACACAAAACTTTGAAAACCATTCTCAAGCGAACTATTAATGTGAGTAGATCGAACTGGCACATCATGTTGTATCCTACGATTTGGGCGTACTGAATGAATGTTAAGACCGCCACATGGTTGTCACCTTTTTGGCTCGTTCACGAGGTGGAAGCGGTCACGCCGGTGGAATGAGAGATACCATTCTTAAAAATTGCAATTCACGTACTTCTCGATACTTCTGATATTGAGGAACGTTTATTGCATTTGGAAAATATGGATGAATATCATAGAGATGCGCTTAAAAAAAATGAAGCACACAAGAAATGGGTAAAAAATTAATACGAAAAAGTTGTTAAACCTAGGGTTTTCTCCGAAGGGGAGCTTGTTTTGGTCTGGGACTAGGATAAGGAACCCCAAGGGGCATGAAAGTTCAAATCTATGTTGTTAGGCCTATACATTGTGTCAAAGGTCCTAAAGGAGGGTTTGTATGAGTTAGTTGATTATGATGGTAATAAGCTGCTTGAGCCCCGAAAGAGGTTCTAACTAAAAAAGTATTACACTTAGACATTATGATTTTTCTTGTATTATAATTGTATAATTATGTAAATGGTCATTTCTGGTTAGTGTTTCTTACGTGGTTTGGTGTTGTTTTAGATGTCTTTGGAGTGATTCATAGGGTTTTCTGATGGCGCCAATCGTCACACTTGCAATATGGCTTTAGTTGCTTGGGTCATTTATGCACCCACATGACAATTGGTTGCTTCGAGAAGCACTTGCTTAGGTCCTGCAACTAACAATGTAGCTAGATACAGTGTCATTATTGAGATTATTTGGGATGTTATATCGCATGGTATCACTTTCCTAGAAGTCATATTCGACTCTCAGCTAGTAGTATCTCAGCTCAATGGGTTCTACCAGGTGAGACACCCTACCCTTTTATGTTAGTTTTTGAGGATTAGGTTACTTGAAAGGAATTTTGAACATATTATATATCAACATATTTCAAGAAATCAAAACACTATTACTGATGCATTTGCTACCTACATTTTAGACTAGCATTTGTCACACACTTTGTAAAATGGATACACAGACACATAGAAACACATGTAAATAACCATATATATGTATGTGTGTGTGTGTGTAAAAATAGGTCTATATACATTGAGTTCTGGTTATAAGATCTAGTTAATAAGTACATCCAAAATACAAAAATAGGATTGTAATCCTCATATGCTAAAAACTATGGAGGCTCCTCAGCCTCATCAACTGTAGTTTCCTCCACGACCTCTCGGTAACATAGGATAGCCCTGGACACCTTTTGGGGTATGCATAATTAGGTTAGAGGTACTCCCACCACATGATCTTGCATGGTGATAGGAATATGCTCCATTTTCAATGTCGGTACATCAAGGGTAATCCTGGATAGCTTTCCCTCCATTATACAAAGCATAACTTCGTCTTCGGCTTCGTCTACTAGTCGCACGTAAGTTTTAGGATGTCTGTTTGGTCGAACAAGCCCAATATCTGCATATCATAAAATATGATTTAGACTCGAATGAAATACATATGTATATAAACTTATGAACAAAAAATCATATAAATTTAAATATTTGAAAAGTAAAAAATGACCCATGTATCCCAATGCTTCTCCTGGAGGGAGACCTAACTCGAGATCTCCACGAAAGTCAAAACCTGCATATGGGAACTGCTCCAAAGTAGGCACCTGAAAGATCCACCATGCATATAAATTGGCATCATATCCACCCTGGATCTCACCACCACCATGGCAGAGGAACAAATCCGCCCCATCGCGTAAGTCTAGGCTCATGTGGAGGGGTGGGTGGAAGTGTCACTGCAGGGCTTAGAGCAGGAACCCTCTCGAAGAAGAAAGCAACCAAGATACTCGTATAGTCGAAGTTCTTCTTCTTCCCTGTCGTGCAATCTAAAAGTTGTTTTTTCATGATCAAACCAATCTCAGACACGAGTCAAATACCACACCTCAAAGACACTCCACTGCTATACGCATGTGGGTCTGTGTGGCTAAATGCAATACAACTGACCCTTCCACTCTAACAATAATGATAACAAGCACTTTCAAGGGGAAGCTGGTGATCCGTGCAATCGGGATTTGTATCCCTGATTTTCATGTCCCTAGTAAATAGTATGTGTTGACATAGTCTTGCACGCTAAGGGGATCACCCCCACGGCTAGTGCTAGCTAAGTTAATTGGTGCCCCTCTATGAGATAATCTAGTAACAAAGTATATTCCCTTTGTAGTAAGTTCTAATTTCTCCCCCTGAAGATCAAACATGTCAAGCTCATGATCCCATAACCGTGCCAACATCTCTAGCAGTTGAACTTGGGATCTCCTGTTTGAAGTGCAGTAAAATTTCAACAACCCACACCTTCAAAGGGAGTTAAGTGTCATCAGATCCCCCATTGATAGTTTATCCATATCTTCGTGCTCCCTTTCCCTCCATTCTAGAACCATTTTGGCCTGCACATTAAACATTTTTTCCATTAGATTCATCAAAAACCCTTATTCCACATCACTCACGACTATCCAGTGAGGACAATGCATGTCACTCACGGGTTCCTCACTACAAACCCATGATTACTTCGCGAACTAAAATGAGAAATTAATGACTAAAAAAATGTCTAAAATTCGTCTATAAATGACTATTTTTGAGTCGACGACTAATAGTAGCTAATTTCCACTATCTTATAGCTTGACTAACTTAGTCGTATTTCACTTAGTCATTAATTGATTGACTTATTAGTCATTGATTTAGCCATTGATAGTCAATGATTTATTCATTGATTTAGCCATTGATTTTCAATGATTTAGTCATTGATTTAGCCATTGATAGTCAATGATTTAGTCATGAATTTAGTCACGGATTTAGTCACTAATTTAGTCATTGATTGCAACAATTAATGACCAAATATACGACTAAATAAACTACTAGATGAAAACATATTAATGACTAAGCTAAATATGACTAAACGTTAGCTGCGCTATAAGATATGACAAATTAGATACTAATAGTCATATATATGTGAATTCAGTTGTTTTTGTTGTCACAAATTTATGATAGGGAACAGAGGAATCGAGCCACCAACCTCCTGCCTATAATTAGGCAGGTGCTCTACCATTGAGCTAGCATCCTTTAAAAAGTTGTTATTACTTGATAATGATGATAATAAAACAAAGTTAGCATCATTCAAACATACCAAATAATTATTATCAAGCATACACTAAAAACACTTGACAATGACAAAACAAATAAGTTTTTAAAAATGACTAAATTTTTTATTTGAATATAAAATGAAACTCAAGCCTAGAACATATTCAAAACACATGCTAATATCAATCAACAGTAAGATTGTTCCAATTGGTTTCCACATAATTAAACATTTAATTTGGAATCCTCTAGATGCCTAGTGCAATTTTGTTTGATTTGCATTCATGCTGCAATGCAGTTTCTATCCACTTGGTCCTGTCAAGCTATGCACATTGACCAACTGTACAATATAGAACTATCTTTGATTTTTTATTCTCTACTAAATTCAATTGCAATTTCTCTTACAATATACATCCCATACCTGTACAATATACATCCCATACCTGGTGAATATCAAAATCAGGGTGGCCTAGTCTACCTCCCCTCCTAAATCCCCAGGAGTATAGTTCTCCCGAGGCAGTCACAACTACACTATGGAACTTTGTAGCAACAATATAGGCTTATAAGGAGGCCTTGAATTGCACCCACCTTGTATGGTAACTTTTGTATCCAGTTCCAAGTTGATAGTTGGCACCATTTCCCCAGCTGAAGAGATCTGTAGTTCCTATGAATAGAAAAGGGACAAACACCAAAAAGTAATGCATCAAGACTCAATACTAAACATTGCTAATGAGTTCTTGTTTAGTCACATGGAATTTAATTTCATATTGTAAGGAAACACTTTTCTACATGTCAAAAAGCTCTAATTCACCGTTTACTTGTCAACAAAGTCACTAAAAGCCTACCTGCATTGTTTTCTTTAGAAACAACCTGCTGCACTGGCCTAGAAAGCAGATCAATTATTGTTTGAGCTTTAGAGTCTTCCAATGTGAGAGAAGCACCATCTTCAATGAGCACTCCAGCCACTGCAAGATGCCCAAAATGTAGGGCCCTATGCAAAATACTCCACCCAGATTCTCCATCTTGAGGAAAAACAAGGACAGAATGAAAATCATACCATTACAGTGCACAAAAAGAACCACAAATTATGTAGAAAACAAATGCTTTAAAAAATTAGTACTAGGTGCAAAAACTCCAAAATAAAGTGTTTTTAATATTTATAAGTAGATAAACCTTTAAAAATAAGTAAAAAGAATAGATAAAGAGCTTCTTCATCATAGACCACCAAGGTTCAGAACTGCTTTGACCTAAATTTTGAATTAGAAAATTTCACATATTATACCTAGGAGTATTGAGTATAGTTTCTATAAAGGACTTCAAGGATCCTAAATTCATGACAATGCATAAAATGTCCTGACAAACGTATCTCATAATAAAGATTTGCAAGGCACCCAAATAAGCACTGTGTAGTACAAAACACAAAATTTGTTCAGAAGACACTTTAAACTTAAAGAATGCCATACATAGCCATTTTTAGTGAAACCTTTTTTTTTTAATAAATATTTTGCATCCAAGATTTTTGGCACTTAATAATATGTTTGAATAAACTAGACTCAGTTTCGACATCATGTTTTAAATTAATTACAAATAAATTATTTTAAAGTTGTCGTCGGTAGAAGGTTGTGTTCTAGTGGTAAAGATGGCGGAGTGTTAGGCTATGTGCACGTTCTTGTGGATTTTGATGGAAGAGCACTTGTTGGTTGTTACAGCTTAATCAAATGAAAGTGCTCATGTTCAATGGTTTTCCCCTCCAGGGTCGGGTGAGCTTGTGCTACCCAACCTTTTCAACCAATTCTAATGCATCTTAATGAAATGGAAGTGATCATGTTCAGTGGTTTGCCCCTCTAGGTCTGGTTGAGCTTGTGCTGCCCAACCTTTCCAGCTAGTTCTAATGCTTCTCTTTGAATTTAAAAAGTTTTTTTGAAAAATACAATTTAAAGCAAGTTGGGATGTACTTACAGTTAATGGTGCACAAATTTTTACAGAAGTTAATCAAGATCACTTGATTAAAGAAGGGCTGCTGAATTGTGTGTAAAATAAAGAAGAGACCATTGAAAACATATCTGAAATACATGGCCCTTGCCTATTGGACCTTCAAGCTCTTCGTGGGCCAGGAAAGCTTGTGTTGTCTAAGCCTTTAGGTCAGTTGTAGTGCAATGCTTCTCTTTGAGATTAAAAAGAAGCTCTTTATAAAATTATAAACTTAAAGCAAGTTGGGATGCGTTAGAAGTGAATCAAGATCATTTGATTACAGAATGGCCTACATAATTCTTTTCAAAATCAAGACTATTCTTTAAAAACATGTCTTAAATAAATGATCTTTCTATTTGGCCCTTCAACCTCAACATATGGATTTAACAAAATGTTTTGAAATTGGAAAAAAAAAGTAGTAATTTAATTTAATAATTGGTTCAATAACACTTGCAGAGTGGCCCTTATAGTGTTGAAGTATGCAACTATTTTATCCAGATAATATGGTTGAGTTCATATCTCTTTTGCTGGATTGGGTTAATTTCTTTCGCCTAACATTGCTAAAATGTGCAAGTTCTAATATAAATAATGTGGTCAATATTATATATCTTTTCTGCTGGATGGATTAGATTTCATAATTTCATAGACACATTATGATTTGCTGCTTTAATGAAGTAATATTTGTTGGTCTTTGTTTGGTGTATGCATATTTGCTGGACTTGAATCAGTCACTCAGGATGTTCATCTTTAAGAAAGCATTGTATATCTACCTAAAAGAGATGAGTGTGATGGATTGGTATTGTGGAGGGAAAGCATTGTAATTCTCAGTTTGTTGTTTAGAGGAAATTTTTCTAGGTTCCATGTTTGTTGCATGTTAAATGGCCGATGGGATTAAATTTTCACCGCCTTCAAAAGTAGAGTCAGCTTTGCAAGAATATGCTGGCTTCAGTTATCCAAGCACTAGAAAGAAACTTTATAAATCTATGCTGCAAGGTAGTAATCTTTCTACACCTTTAAGAAATTGTGATTTGATTAGTCCATTGGTTGTGTTGGGAGGATCATTATTGCCTCAATATCTACTGGCAAGGCCATTGTCTCGAACCATTATCTCATCTCAAACACAATGGGGAAGTGGCATAGATTCTGGCATAGCCACAATTGGTTTGTGTATGGAAAACCGTGAAATGAATATACAATATTAGTATCATATAAAGAGCATAGGACAATGCACAGGTTTTAGGCATATACAGTTTAAAATGACATCGGGTTCCAAACTTGTAGATCACTTTCCAAACTTCTAGATAAGTAATCATTCTCGAAGATCAATCATTATATCGCATGTGCACTCCAGTAGGCCAGAACCCTTCTTGGATTTGCATCCCAAAGTTTCAATTTTCAGGGGAGATGGATGTAATATGACTAGCTCCACAAAGAAAGATATTGCAAAACATGTGCCTTCCCCATTGGAGGATTTTTCTCCACCTGCCAATAATAATGAGGCAAAAATTAAGGTCATAGGAGTTGGTGGGGGTGGTTCTAATGCTGTCAATAGGATGATTGAGAGTGAAATGGGAGGTGTGGAATTCTAGATTGTCAATATAGATGTGCATGCCATGAAAATGTCACCCATTTCTACTGAGAATCATTTACAAATTGGGAAAGAATTGAACAGAGGACTTGGTGTAGGGGGAACCTAGAAATTGGAATGAATGCAGCCAAAGAGAGTAGGAGTGTAGTTGAGGAAGCTATTTCTGGGGAAGATATGGTCTTTGTGATGGTAAGACTCTGAATTTTAAGTTATCTTCATGGTACTTGCAAATTTTATCCATAAAAATAACTAAGAATGACATGCTTGTTTTCCTATTTTTGAAACCTATATTAGGCTTCTTCATTAAAAAAAAATCCTCAATTTTTTCCTGCTATTGAGCTAGATCAATATCATCTTATGGCTCATCAGAAGAAAAAACAAAGATGTTAACACAAATCAAAAATTCATTTACATGAAAAAAATTCACCAAACCATGCATTTTGATAGTGCTGCCACAAAACTTCCTTATGGGTAAAAATTACTGGGGAAAGGGCACAATGATTGTAAAGGCTTGAAAGTTGAAAACGAGGATGCTGATTAGTACCTGAACATAGATAGTAGTAATTGCATTAGTTAAGATACAAGTATAACAACCAAGGTCAGAATGGTTGAATGTAAGTATTACAGTATTGAACCCAAAGGGCTACAGCTTAAAACACTTTCATAGAATGGTTATAAATTCATCACCTAGACTCATTTTGAAATTAAGGGATTTACCTGGCACTATAAGGTAACAATGGGAGCACCTCAAGGTACGGGTAGAACTTAGTGCACCTGGAAATGAGATCAACCTAACCATATTATGAATCATATCCCACCCTTGTGTTCTCTTAAAGGCACACCAAATTTTGTAAGACCAACGAGCTTGGGACTAAGGCTAGGGAGCGAAGAGTTTGACACCACTAGCCAAGGTTCCATTCCCACTGACTTTCCCTGGCACCATAAGGTAGCTTTGGAGGCACCTTGAGGTAAGGATCAAACTTATGCCACATGAAGATTAATAACATGTGCCACATGAAAATTCCAAGTCTGAGGGCCTCTCCCATATATAAAACCAGACAATACTGGTCCAGGTACCAAAATAATGTGGAGTGGGAGTTATGTGACTCCCTAAACTCCCTGACACTTAGACACCCAGAAAAAAGTGGTTACAGAACTGGGCTAAACATAGCCTAAAGTGGTGTGCCCTAGTTGCAGATGTAACTCCAACATTTAAAGTGGCACTTACATAAGGAATATCTCCTCAATTAGTGAACCCTCCTAGCTATCATAAACCAAAAGAAGGCGTCCTACTTGCTGTCCATAATTGCCCAGCATATATTAGAAATAACAAACAAAGGAGGTGCCTTGCCTTCTGTCATTAATGTTGATAAAATGTCTAACACGATAGCCTTAAAGACTGCACATGTTTATTATCGTAACTGCTAGGTACAGGGCCAAGGGAACCGCTGGAATAGGAGAGTGTAACTCCCTCGATTAATTGCACCATGCTTGAAGTGTAACTATCCAATATTAAATAGCTAGGAAGAAAATAGCAGATGTGTAAAACAATTAAACACACACATAATTTCTCCTTCAAATCAACTTATTATTAACTTAATCAAAGATTACATTTTCTAGGGCTAAACTCTTATACATAAAAAATGGCTCCCTTTAAATATATGCAATAAACTGGAGATTATCCAAATGCAGGAAGAAGTGAGAAATAGTGCCCAAACTATGCATAGAAGATAATCTTATTTGGGTATGCGGCCTCATATGGTTGTCTCAATGTGCAAGTTACATAGATGATGCTTCATTACTATTGCACAAATCCCCCCCCCAAAGGTGTTGTTTTTGTCCATATCAGCCCATCATTGGAGGTATATTGTTGGTATGAGGTCCAAACTCCACTCAGTGCAACTAGGATTTATTCTCTTAGATTTTCCATACCTCATATTTTTCCATTGTCTGCTCTAGGAGGACATCATGGATAGTCCTAAATTATGCCCATAGCTACCTCACATCCACAAAAATGTCCCAAACTGAATGCCGAGGCTGTTAGAAGGTGAAACCCACCCAATAATGTTCAAAACAATACCCATATTGGCTTAATTGTTGACTGCCCAGATATGAGGTACATGGGATGTTCATTGCCTTTCATTATCCACAGGTGGCATGGATTGCCCAGAATTCATTTTACATCTAAGAAAAATAAAAAAATCATACTTTAGACTTGCCTAGAAAACTCATGAACCAACACATAAACCCTCATGAAAAATTAAGTGAACACCTTATGGGAAACATGGGGTAACACCTCCAAAAATTAGCTCTCTATCGATGGATTGATCCTTTGATTAACATCCATTAATCTTGTCCCTTCTTCTATGGTTATGAAATCCTATTTGTATCACATAAAGATATTCTGGTTCAATGGACCAGTGCACTAGTACAATCCTAAGCTGATGCATTGAATATGGTTGACAAATTGGTAAGGCTCAATACAACTGGGTTTTCCCAAGAACCTGAGCCTAAAAATTTGACTGAAATGACATACTCTAGGCCTCTGAGTACAAGGGGAGCTCAAAATCTTGCTCACTTGGTGGAATGCAAAAGTCCAAAGGAAAAAATTGGAGTCTTTGATTGGGTTGAAATCCAAGATGATGAAGGTGGGTACCAGTTTTTTCGTTTGGCTGAGTTTGACGATGCCCTAGATCATGTTGAAGTCATTCCATCCCCGTAGCAGCTAATCTGAGCAAAAATGAGCAAGTTTGTGTAGTAGCGTAAGGTTAACATAGATGGATCTAAACATGCTTAGAAATAAAGGCATTCTGAGATATTTTCAACAGCAAGAGAGGCTTAAATTATAAGTTAGGACACTGTCTAGACAATTATGGGTAATTTTGAGGTGATTCTGGGTTGGAACCAGCTGCAAATAACCTTGATTATCAATTCTAGGTGCATCCTGATCTACTGGAAGCAACAAGAGCAACCGTTCTGGGAACCTTTTGGGACTGATTGGGCTTTGAGGGAGTATTGTAAAGCAAATATGGGCATGTTCTAAGGATGCTTGGTTTGTTGTAGCCCTAAAATTGATAAAAGTAAGTCACAACAGCAGCAGAGAAATTTTTTTTATAAGGTTTAGGAAAGAAATAGCCCCAAGTTGGTGACAAGGAAGATGATGAATTGCATGCCAGACTCAAGAATGACAAAGGTGGCATCCCTTGGTGGAATGAAAAATTCCAAAGGAAAAATTTGGAGTCTTTGATTGGGTTGACATCCAACATGATGAAGGTGGGTGCCAGTTTTTTCGTAAGACTAGCTTGGTTGTTCCATAATCTAGAACTGGGGAGGATAAAGTCAAAATAGAATCCAACCAAACCAATCAAATATATTTTAAGGGTAAGAAGGATGCTTCAGTTCCAAATAGAGAGGATGTAAAGATTGGAAAATAAAAAAGCAAACTTCTAATGTAGGGCTTGCTAAAGCTAACTAACTCATATGGTTCATATTCTAACATAACCATGGCTTCTGGTGCACTACATGGACGAGAAATTAAATTGGGGACAAAAGTCCAAGGAGAAAAGGCTACCTTATCACATGAAACATAATTCATGGGTGGTTCAATTAGCTACATGAGTAAAAAGAAAAGTAATTGATTTTGTGAAAGATTGTACATTATTTATGAATCAGTTTAAGACTTCTGTAAAGCTGAATGTACTTCTGTTAGGCTCCTATGATGTATTAATTGGAATGGATTGGTTGGAACAACATCGAGTAGTGTTAAATTGTTTTGATAAAACTTTTACCTATTTAAATAACAAGGGATAAATGGTGACAGTAAAAGGAATCCCTAGGAAAACAACAATCAGACAGATTTCTACCTTACAAATAAAAAGGGCCGTTCGGAATGGATGTAAAGCTTTTGCTGTAACTATAACTAATGAGGAACACATTAATAAAGAAGACAAACTAAAATGAGAAGATATACCAATTTTTAGAGGTTATTTGGATGTATTTCCGGAGGAAATTTTGGGATTGCCTCTGGAAAGAGAGTTGGATTTCATTATTGAGCTGGTACCTGGTGCAGTGCCTAACTCAAAATCTCCTTACCGGATGAACATCCTGGAGCTTAATGAACTAAAATTGCAATTAAAATAACTGATATATAAGAAGTATATAAGGCCAAGTGGGTCTCCTTGGGGAGCACCGATCATTTTTGTTAAAAAGAAGGATGGTACTCTGTGCTTATGCATTGACTACCGTCATCTTAATAAGATGACAATTAAAAATAGATACTTGTTGCCCGCATAGATGATATGTTCGATCAGTTACGTGGAGTAACACTATTTTCAAAAATTGACTTAATATACAGTTATCATCAAGTTTGGATTAACGACGAGGATATTTTCAAGACAGCTTTTAGGACCTGATATGGTCACTATGAGTTCATTGTCATGCCATTTGGGCTAACTAATGCCCCGGTAGTCTTCATGTGTTTAATGGAAAACGTATTACATAAATATCTAAATAAGTTTGTAGTAGCTTTAATTGATGATATTTTAATCTATTCTAAGACTAAAGAAGAGCACGAAGAACATTTCAAAATCATTTTACAAGTGCTAAGGGAACATCAGCTGCATGCCAAGTTCAGTAAATGTGACTTCTTCAAAGATAAAATACAATACTTGGGTCACATAATAACTAAATATGGGATCTCGGTTGACCTAGATAAGATAAACACAATTAATGAATTGCCAGTCCCAAAGGATGTGTCTGATATATGTATAACAGAATATTCAAAAAACAAATATCTATCATCTAATATTTTATTTTCCAAACATCGTAAATATCTCAAACTATAAGTGAAATGATGTAGGTAATATCATTAAAACAAAAACTGAAAAACTGTGCATGCAACTTCCAAAGGGATACGAAAACATGATCAGAATGAATCTACACTATTTAGGCAGAGTCATACTCTCAAACAAAGACTGGAGTTATTGCCACCTTCTATATGGTGGCAAATCTGAATCACAAGAAATACAAAAATTAATAATAAAAAATAACACCAAATACAATGTGAATTTTGGTACATCTAAAGATATGGAAACATTAAAAGCTCATAGAAGACTACAATAAATGGTAGACTGATCTCCATCTTGAGCACCGGAGAGTTCTAGTTAATCAAGTTTCATATCCTAGTAAAGCAACTGGAAAAGAAGGAAACCTTTGATCACCACCAGAAGACAATCATTGAAAATTTGATTGGGCTATAAAGAACAACCATGGAAGAGAAGGTGGAAAGGAGCTATACAGAGTGTAAATGGTGAAATTATTTTTTATTTATGCTTTGTCACTAGGATAATGTGTAACAACAAGGATAAATTGAGAACACTCGTGGATGGAATTTATATATGTTTCCAAAATGGTTTTGATCATCTGGAAGTTGAAGGAGATTCCAGCCTGGTCATTAACATTTTAAAGGTAACTAGTTACTAGCCAATGGCTAGAACATTTAGGCTACCTTGATCACTAGTTGAAATGAAGAAAGAATGAAGGAGTAACAACTGAATATGAATAATTTGAACTATTATCTTATTTTAAATACAAAACTTGGACCTCAATTGTTAATTTATTTTCTGACTGTAGATTCTCTGTAATAATGTTGGTTTTAATCCAGATCAATATCTAGGGTATCCATAGACCCATGGTTTTTCTTTTCACTTTGCATATCTTTGTTCAAAATTTAATGGAAAATTTATTTTAGATGAGCAAAAAAGTGAGGTTCAATGGCTTTTAAACTAAAATAAATCCACGATACAAAAGCATAGGGAAAAAAATACGCAAACCTCGTCCCTCTCCAGTAACTGTTCCTCTGACAAGAAATTGACCGCTTCCAATCCAACAAAGCACCTGGTGAAAATCCTCATTTTATAAAACCTATCCTTGACAACCACTGCTTATCGGAGTTTTCTGACAACATTAGAAAACTCATCCACCATCCCATTGTTCTCGAAATCATCTTCCCCTGTAGACGGTGGAAAAATAAGGAGGCTCAATTTCAATCAATCCCTTGATATTCTCATCGAGTTCGCCAAACTCTTCCATGGCCCTGACTTCATTCATCCCTCCCAAGCACAATTCATTGAAGAAAATCTTTGGAAC